>BJCM01208915.1:0-23206 GCA_018326385.1 Flaveria bidentis | reverse complement strand
TTATTTTGTTTTATTTTTCGTGTCTAAATTAATTAGTTGTACGTATCATTTTTATTATTATTCTTTTAAATTATACCTGACTTCTTTTGATTCTTAAATCCGTCTAATTAGTAGATAAGCATGTCTGATCCAACGACTCTTAAATTAAACACCATATATATATTAACACAGAACGTTTAATTGGCTTAATTTTGGGTGTATGCTAACAAAATAAAAGTTAGAATCAAGGGAAGCGATGTAGCAACAACAAATCCTACGTTAAAGAAACTACCAAAATATATTAAAATCAAATGTAAATTACATGCTACAAGTGTAGCTAACCCGGCCCATACTCGATACAAGTATAAATTACATGCATAAATAAGTGATTTATTACAAATATTACAAGTTTACAATGTATTAAAAACCAATAAATAATTTTATTCATTATTCAAATGTAATTCACGGTGCTTAATTAATAATATCAATATCAACATCAACATGCATTATTCAGAATAACAAAATCGAAATTCAAAGAACCATATAACATTGACCCTATAAAATACAAGTCAAAGTTATACCATTAGCATTGAATTTTGACTTTAAAACCCTAATAATGCCATGCACAAGTCATGTATTTACCATTTACGTCCTTCAAGATGACAAAGTTGGTATACTTTGCTCATTCCTAAAGAAATTATCAGGATCAACTCTAGTTTTCACCGTTGTTAACCTTTGGTAATTTGTCTCTTTGAAATACTTGTGCCCGTAAACCATACCTTCAACATTAGCATTCGGCCCATGCGTGTTAATACCGATATCTAAATCGCGATAGTTCAAAAACGCTTCTCTAGGGTTCTTCGACACGAAGGGAGTCATGTATTCGTACATCAATCGTGTAAAGTTTAGGTATCGAGTTTCTGCTGCATCGCTCAAGTCTTGCCAGTTTACTTCGTATTGGATCTTCGCTATGTTCCCCGCTCGATGGGGGAAAGGCTTCGCGAATTCGGATATTTCGCTCATTCTTCCACCATAAGGGTTGAAAGCCAACATTTGGTTTTCGAGTTCTTTCATCCGTTCGAATATGTTTTCGAATCCCTGTTTGGAAATAGGGTTTTTCACGTAGTCTGATTTGATCTTGAATGGGTTGAGTCTCTGGGGTGTACGGCTTAAAAGAGCCGTGGTTGCGGTTCCATTAGGGAACCCAGTGTAGTACAACACAGACTCAACCCAACTCATTTCAATACAATCTGACTGGCGTAACCCTAATTCAGGAAAATCTTTGTTCATGAGTGCGACAAGATTTGCCGCATTTCCTAGGTACAACGATGGAAAGATAGCACGTACTATCTTTCCACCATTTGTGTTATTTATGACATTAAATGTCATTCTGACAAAAAGGTTGTCATCTAGCTTATCAGCTACTTGCATCCATCGCTCCGCGATGGTGCTGAGGTTCTGTTCCTCCGTTCTTTCGACGGTAAAGACCGTCACGACCTCAGGAACCCGAACCAGATTGATCTTGTAAGCTAAAACCACCCCAAAACTAACACCACCACCACCGGTGATCGCCCAAAACAAGTCTTCACCCATACTCTCTCGATCCAAAAGCACGCCATTCACATCGATTAACTGAGCATCAACAATATTATCAACCGTTAAACCATGCTTCCTCATCATGTTACCATATCCACCACCACTAAAATGCCCACCAACACCCACCGTCGGGCAAACACCCGCCGGAAAACCATGCTTGTTACTTTCATTAGCAATACTATAGTACACTTCACCAAGAGTCGCACCCGCTTGCACCCACGCGGTCTCTTCTTCGATATCAACATCTATCGACCTCAAATTGAACATATCGACAACAAAAAAGGGCTGGTTCGTGTTCGTGAGGTATGAAAGCCCTTCATAGTCATGTCCACCACTTCTAGTCTTCATCAACAACCGGTTTTCTTTACCACAAACAACAGCGGCCTGAATGTGCGAAACATGTTCCGCGGTGATGATCAAGAAGGGCTTTGGTGTTGTGGTCTCGTTGAACCGAAGGTTTCGGATGTAGTTTTGCAAGACTGTGGGATATGATGAGTTTGCCGGAGTGTAGAGTTCTCCCGTGATCGGAAACGAGGGGTCCGATCGGTTGTTTAGACATTGAACGAATCGCTCGGTGATGGAGCTTGAAGTTGCAGACGATTGAGTTGAGAGGAAGACAAGAAGGAGAGTAAAAATGAAAGTTTTCATGGTGAAAGAAGATATGATTGTCAATTTTGCATGGTTTGAGGGTGTTTGTTGCATGCAATTTATAGGAGCTTGAAAGTTGAAATTTATATTTGACCGTAAGAAATTGTCGTAATGAAATTTAAGCTAAAGTTGAAAAATATTATATTGCGTGCTCATCATATATTATCATTGGTTATATGTTTAGGTGTCATAACGCTAGAAAAATATGATATGTAACGAATGATTTTTAGCCCATCTGGTTAGTGTTAGGTATGTATGACATATAAATATGATGAGGTTATGTGTTCAAGTCTCACTTTAAGCAAAATGCTTAGAGTTGAGTCAGACGATTTTTTAGCAATGATCAGTTTCATCCCGAGGAGGTTGGAGGTGTGGTCCTGATTGGAAAATAGATAGGTGGACTCGATTAAAATAACACATATCCTCCCGGGCAGGTCACATATTTACCGTTGAAAAAAAGAAAATATGATACGCATCCCAAGAGTGTTTTGTTGGTAACAATAATAATAAGTATTACTAATTTTTATGATGACTATCAAAATAGAGCTTGCTATGTAGATGTTTTTGAATTGATAACCGCTAATTTATGTGTATTCATATATTATAACATTACACGTACATACATGTGTAGGTTTACTATAATTTTCTAGTTTCCATGTGAATAAAATTTGTTATGAGAAAAAGAAGGGTACGTAAGTTGATTACTTATAGGAAAATCATTTAATATTTATAGTTATAGGCTTTAATTGAGTTTTTAATAATGAATAGATGATTTAGATTGGTTTTTGTAGTATTTATAATACGACAATAGAACACTTCAAGCACACGTGTGTAGATTTATACACATATAGGTTGGGTTTCGGTAAAAAATAGATTTTGTTTGAAAAGCGTTGTAATAAACCATTGATTAAAAGAAATCAATGGTTGATATGATCTAACATCTGAAGGTGTCACGTCATCGAATTTCTTGAATCAAACGAATTAGAGCGGAAAAGTTGGAAAGAAAATTTATCAACTTTAACATGAATAACTTTTTGATGTTGTGTTATTTTACAAAAATAATATCATAAAATCATGTATTTTTTATCTTTAATTTCAGTAAAGTATTACAATACAATAACTAAAAAAAATGTTTTTTCAAGTTTGTTGAACCGGGTATGAATTTTAAACAAGATGTTCTAGTTTTTAACATAGTATTTTAATGTCAACATGATGTTTTAATTTTAACATCCGTGTTCTAATGACTAATCACAAATCACAATAGAAAATACAAAAATCTAGAGATAAAAAATGGATAATCGACAAATAACAAGTTGATGGTCGAGGCCTACTTTTCAAAAAATGAAACACGTTTTATCACACATATATCCATTTCATTCAACTTAAACTATTAAATAACTATTTTATTTTATTTTTAGTAAAAGATTTTTACATATAGATGTTTTATTATTAAAATTATTTAAAACTTTTGACAACTGTGTTTTGTATTTCATCATGTCACCATAAGTATTTTCTTTTATCGTTTTCAAATTTAAGTATTTTCTTTTATCGTTTTCAAATTTCTTTAATGTATGGTGACTTTTAGAAATTACTTATTTTGGTCTCTAACTATTTCTCAATCGTCACCCTTCTGATTCTAGAATTGGGGCCCGGGGTCACTAGAGGTTTTTGTTCAGTTGATCTAAATATCTATTTTACTCATTTGATTTAAAACAATTAGAATAAAAAGATCAATACAAAGACCTTATCACTTTCTTCTTCACCATCCTTCCAATTCCTATCATTGGCATATCATTGTTATGGGCGAAAAACACGAGTATTAATGACTCAATTGGAAAGATTAGAATATCCAACAGGTTATGTATCTTAAACCATATTCCGAATTATCACTTATAATTTGTTTCTTACGCATATGTTTGTTGCAAGAAACGTGTTCATGACTCAGTCAAAAGTGGACGTTATATGCGGTGGAAAGAGTCCACAACAGTCATAGAGCTAGGTTGTACGCTGAGAATCTCAAAGTTTTAGGTTATCCCCGGGAATATTGGAGAGTTTTTTATTTTATTTTACAATATAATAAGGCCAAAGCTGATCGAATTAGGGACATGGCAATCTTTTCACTGCTATCAGCTTGTATACGCACTCACACTCGAAAGCAACACTTGTAACATTTAGTATTTGATCGGATTCGGCTCTCGAATTGTGTTCATTTTCATTATCAATAATATAACAAGGCAATGGATGATTGTCTGTTCCAGAGGTTTTTCACCAACGATCTAACAAGATCAAGGGTTTTTTCTCGTACATAATCGTATTCTATATTGCTTTATTATTTTCATTTTCATATATATCCCGGCTCATATTTCTTCATTTCACTTATTCTGTTTAAATATTCCGAAGAGCACACTACCTCACTTCACTAATCTGATCATTTAATTACTTTGGTGTGTATGTTGCTGGTGATCATAGGATTTGGCTATGTGGTTTCAACTAGTTTCATGAATTGAAATGACAGTTTTGGTTAGCATCCATATTAAGGTAGATAGTGGTGTTTATTACAAATTACTCATGCATTTCAGTTGCTTTTGCATGAACATAGAACTGGACTTATGTGTTTATATTGATCTAGTTACCATTTTAATTATAACATTACAAATAAAAACCAAACACCCTCATGTTCATCTTCTTCCCTCTACCCACCCCTTTGAACGATGGCCTAACGTCACCCTTGCAACATTCGTGTAGAGGAATTGTAATAAGACGATCAATAACTTGGAAAATTTGAGAGTCGCAAGTTCGCTTTCAGATTGAAACTATTTGGGTTCACATCAAATATTCAATCTGATAAAACGCAAGTTTAGTAATCAAAGTATGAATTCGTGTGTGTGTCAAGATCGCCAACAGGGAGGAAGAAAAATATTATAATAAATTCAAACAAGCGTGCACTCTGCACCTCTTGATTTGTTTGATATATTATGATTACATTGGTCATTAGTCAATCCAATTACACTATAATATTAACATATCGCCACCGCTATTGTCGCACTACATTTCAAGTTTCCAACTTCCCGTCTATGGCACCCCATTTGAGAAATCTTATTGACGTATAACAATTTTTATAGTATTATAGACTTTTTTACATACATATTATTGACCTTATGCTTTAGGAGCCTATTTTTTTACTCACCAAGGGCCCAAAATTATTTAAAGATTCTCAGGGCCGACCCTGCAAGCGGCAATGGTTTTGAATGGTTGTCAAGACGATGCGAGCAGTGATTAAGCAAAGAATATCAAAAGGGAGACACATGAAAGTTCAAGTCGTTAAGGGTGGGGTTCAGGCTCACTAATTTTTGAGGGACGGTAGATAAGATGGGAAAGTAGCATTTGCATTACGCATTACGTTTGAGTGAAGTTGAAAGTGTAACTTTTAGAAATCTAAGGATCAAAACCGTAATTTAATCTCATATAAGAACTATTTGTGTAATTAACTCTATAAAGAAATCATTTATATAAATCATAAAAGATGAATGCACAATTTGAAGGAGATAAAAAAGTATAGTTTAGACTCCTTTGAATAAATCGACAACTACAAATTAAGTAATGTGAATTGGTCTGCAAACTTAATAAACATTAGTTTCACTATCAGTTTATTGTTACATGAAATAAATATTGGTTCTTCAAGACTTTTATTGTTTAAACTTTGAAGGAACAAAATATAAAAAATGAAATAAATTTATAAAATGAGAAATTTAACCTTGTAAGAGTTCTATTAACTCATGGTGCGATTAACTGGTATAGACGATTTCTCTTAATTAATGGACTTTATTAGTGAAATACATTTACCATTTGGATTTTTAAAAAGTATGATTCATGGAAGGTTGATTTTGGGGTCACAACTAGGTGGAGCGCTAGCGTATTGTGACTTGATGTGGTTTACTGGTAAATGAATATGTATGAAGTTGAGTCTGCTCGGTTATGTTCAAAAAATGTTATCGTTATAAAAAATAAGTGTTAATTAATAGAAATCATATTAAAAAAAGTAAAATATATAACATATTTGACGCAACTCAATTTTGAGTAACTTTTATATTAGTGTTAATTAATAGAAAGCATATTAAAAAGAGTAAAAAATATAACATATTTGACACAACTCAATTTTGAGTAACGTAGATCAGCTTTATTTTTTATGCTGAAACATAGATAAAACTAAAAATTTCTTGATGTATATTTTTAAAGTGTACAAAAATACTATATTTTAGGAGATAGAAGAAAAAAAACAAATATATGTATAATGGATTAGAAATAATAAGATAACAAATATTAAAATATTAAAAAAGACTGTGTGACAACATGTTTAAGCCATACCCGTGTACTTAAACGAGACTTGCACAATAAACAAATAGAATTCATCTCCCTTTCAAGAAAAAAGATAGGTTTAACCATTGAGCTATATAAGTTTTTATTAGAACTTATAATAAAAAAAGGAAAAAAAATGTTATTGTCACAATCGACATTGCCGATATATATAAATTGTAACACTAAAAAAGTTATGGTAATTATAAATTCAAGGGGTGCTTGGTTCGTTTAGAAAATGATATATAAATGAGAATATTAGTACGAGAATTGTAATTGTAGCTAGTGAATGATTTATGATTTTTGTAGAAGAAGTGAAATAAATTAAGATAAAACGGGTCAGATTAAGAAGTCAGATAATAACAACATATCATTGACTAGTTAGTTTTTTCTCTAAGAAAGTTATATTAATCTGTTATCTCTTTGAATGTATAAAATTAAAAGAAAAACATTTGATTTATGCACATAACCCATTTAAACAAAACTATAATAGTTGTTGGGTAATTTTTTTAGAGTTAAAGTTTTTATTAAATTTTTTAAACGATCAACGAATATCAAAGTTTTTCTTAACTAGATCAGTTTTCAATTGCCAACAATCATACCAATGTATTGTGAGTCTGCTTTCATCTTTTTCAACGATCAATTTTTATATGTTTTCAAACTTAATGTACTATTGACAATTCCCAATAATAATCTATATAATAAACTCTAATTAAATTATAATTAGGTGATGGCTTAACAAGCAACAACATAGAAAAAACATTCCGATCAAAGAATTCATCCTACCCTCAATGGAGTTAAATAAGTTAGACCATTGAGGTTGGCGTGATTGACTTATATAAGCTTTTCATAAAATTGCTATTTTTATTATATAGAATCGATTAACTACGAGAAAACTATGTATCTAATACTTTTTATTTGAATACAAAAATAAAAGTTTCGAATATATATGTTTCACTAATCATAGCCCAATGAACTACTTTTAAAGCTAAACATATAAATGATCATAATATAACATAATTATGGTAACATATTATTATAAACTCTAAGTTATTAACTCGTAAATGTTTTAGCAAAATGGAATACAATATATGATGTATGAACAAGCTACATGCATGGGTCAACTTTGTAGAGCTTACCCATGCATTCTAGCATTTTGTGGTGTCATTATCCTTTAAGTTTCGTGATGCTCAATTTTCTGAATATTATTTGAAGTGTTTCTAGATAATAAAAGTCAAATTATTAGGGTTCAAGATGTGAATATTAGTCGTGTATAAAGGTGTCAAACGATTCGTGATCATGGGTTGACAAGTTAGACATGACATGAACCCAAACACGACAGGAACTCAAATAGCGTGTCAAACATATGACATGAGATTTCATAGGTTAACAAGAAAACAGCTTGTACGTTTGACAAAATAGATAATAAAAATAATAATAAATGTCAATGAACCACAAAATAAATTCATTGAAATTCAAACGCTCTTCTTTTTAACTTTCTTCGGACTAATTAGTTATTACATTGAAAAATAATATTTTTAGATAATATTATCTATTACTTATCCTGCGAAAAATAATATTATCCATTACTTCTTTTTTTTATTTCGTTTACAATTCTATAATCACAAAATAAAAGTATTACAATTTGAAAATGAAAAAGTCATATGAGAAATAAAAGAGCATTTACAGAATAATCTCTAAAATGCCAATCTCGATTGCATATTAATGATTACGTAAGAATGTGAAATACAGAATTAATCATTACGAAACAATATATTAAAATATATAATACGCAAAATACATACTCTAGATACTTAATGAACAAGTAAGCTCATGTACTTGTATTAGACTTAAACTGAGACTAAGATTGGAGAACAAGAAGTAAAGAATATTAATATAAAAAAAAACCATTAAAACCCACAATAAAATATAACACGTTTCAATCGACTTGAATATACAAAATTTTCCTAGCAAATCCATATTCTGCTCCACGTAGCCATCCATATATATTTTATTTGATTGTGTTATATATAGTTTGCTTGCTTGCAAGATCCATAGTCTTGAAAAATTGCATAACAATGGACCGTGGTTGTGATTTTCAAAAGTAGGTGGATGCGGGACTGAATTTGACACAAGAAGTTAAAAAAATCATTGAGCTTTAAAAACTATCATCAATGTTTCAGGGATTACGCCCTTGTAACGCATTGGTTCTTGTTTCCTAGAATAACAATAACAATCTGCTAGAGGTAAGTCGACAACCGGCGACTATAGTATTGTGGTTGTCTGTTAAGACTAGTAGGCAGCAATTATTTCAATCTATGGATCAACAAATAAGATTCGTAGATCTAAAAGAAAAAGAAAACAAAACCAATAACCGTGATCAAACAATAGCCTCTTGAATCTGTAAATTAAGAGATGAAGCGACAATTTAGGAGGCGTAATTCGAATGAACCAAGAGAATAATGATGAATAAGTAAAAATATAACTCAACACATGTGAAATCATCATTCAAAAACACAGACAAATGCTCAAACAAGTGCCCCAATATAACACCTATGAACCGTAACAAACTCAATCTAAAAAAGTTGTCGAAACCAAAATCAGTTGTACCAGGATGTGAGTCTTTGAATTCAAACCATACGTTGAAAAAACACTAGCCAAACACACGCTGGTAAAAGGCGATGTGTGGCGGCTTTTGCAGACATTGAAGTGGCGTGTGATGCCACGTGGAAGGGTGATTCAACGGCGGCTTTCTAGCAAAGGCTAATAAGGCTATGGCAATTCTGATGGTGGCGACGGTGAGATGCAAGGACGCTTTGAAAAACTTCTTTTGGATAATTGGCTTGAGTTTTTAAAAAATAACAAAATTAGAAAAAAAAATATACAAGATAGAAAACACATGGGGGTGGCAACAACAAATGCAACAAACAATGCTGTCTAGGGTTTGAACTTGTTAACGATGACTAGTGTTTTTATTTTTACATGTTGCATGAAAAAGATAACAGAACCCTAATTCTTTGATAAAGCGATACCATGTAAAATAATAAAAGGCTGAATCGATTATTACTAAATAGTGCATTACAATATATAAAAAACAAAATACAAATCCTACACGCCTAATGACACGTGAACTCATACTAATAAACCTAATATCCAATGGATTCAACAATTTGTGGTGTCATTGGGTTGTGAACTTGTGATGTTCAAGAATTCTTCCATTAGTACTAAAGAAGCTTTAACACAAGGACCTGACAAAATGTCTAGCCAATCTACACAAATTCGAATTGTATGGGCTCTTCAAAATCAAAAAATTAATTTAGATATTTAAGGATGAATCAACTCTTCACTCATCTATATACATCTCAAGTTCACTCTTTGTTTTTGAAGTGATACTAGCAATATCAAATGTTTCAAATTCCTACAACATCAATACCAACAAGCATCAATAATAAAGTATGTTTTGTACCTTCCATAATAGTCTATATATATTGGAACAATCTAACCTAAAGCTACTTTTAATAAAACACACGCTTCAACCCGTGAACCTAACAGGCTGGCACGAATCTGTGTAGCTAAAAATTGTAAACCAACTCGTGAAGTTGATCTTCAGTGTCCAGCAACTGATCATAAATCACACGTCAACAATTTGTAGTAGCTAGTTTCTCCTGAAGCTTTGCAACGCGAGCCTAGAAAGAAATATTGAGGTTTTATGGTCATATAGTTAAATTATCATTCAGTAATAACCAAGCAATGAACGGGTCGATTTGGGTGGTACTTTTTATGTCTGAAGGGTCAATTAGATAAAAAGCTAAAAGAATACCGTCAAATGCCGGTTCTTTGTACTTACAAACTCCTAAATCATTTTAATAAAAACAAAATAAAAAAAGGAAGAGTAAGAGGAGAATTTTAGTTACCTTGAATGATTTGGAACGACGGATAGAAGGATCCAACTCTAAAGCCATTGAATAAGAATCCCCAGCTGCCTCATACTGTTCCATAGCCATTAAAGCATCACCCTTACATATGTAAGCCTGCAAAATCAATTTTTTAAAATTTTTCAGAAGTTATCGACGATGAAGTATCAATAATCTGCATTAACTTTCCTTAATATAACTAAACGTTTAGAGAAATAAAATGACATTGTAGCACTTTAACGTCTTGAAATATATTTTTTCCATCTCATTAACAGCGCAATAATGATCTCAGGAACCATAAATTATTTAACACCAACATGATCTTTAGAACCTTATAGATATTCATTACCTCAGGATAAGCGGGAGCGATGGTAGAAGCTTCTACAGCATCCTCAAGAGCGGCAGTTGTCTTGTTCAATGCCAACCTTGCAACAGACCTGGATTAGACCTCCTGTTAGACCACAGAAAGGATGCTAATACAGTTACTTGGTCAAACTCCGAAAAGTCTAAGATAATGCAGTGCATAAGGTTAGAGGTGAGAACTAGATATCTATACATTAATTAAGGTGTATCTTCTAGTTGTCAGCATTATGCCATTACTCTCATCACTTCAATGTAACTAAGTTTGGATCAATAAAGATAAATAAGCAACACGAACCTGGCTTTATAGATAAAGTGCACTCCACCAACTGGATTAAGATCTATCGCCTGCGTTACAAATTAAGAAACTTATTTACAAGGTATTTTTTGGCCGTTTTAAGGCCTTAACTTACTAGCAAGATAACTGATTTCACGAACTTAAAACATCAGCTATCCAACCAAGAAGTAATATTTCAACATGATGATATCAGTTCAATAAATTAACTTCAATACAGAGGAATCAATATCTCATATACAAAATTGCAAAAGGAGAAATAATTAGTATATGACACTGCATCACATCTGGATTCAATTCGATCCCTAACCATTTAATTTGTGTTATTCCAGGCTAATAAAATTGGAAATCAGAAATAAAATTATACTTACCTTACTCAACAAACAAGAAGACATACTGTACAATAAGAATCAAATAAGTTTTCAGGTAACAATTGGGAACCCCTTCGAGTGATTTACATGGAGAAAAAGGTAAAATTATACAAGAAATGATAATGAACTCTTGATATCTTTGTGCAAGGATTGCTACTTTGTAACAGCGATTGAGCTCTATTCCCCTCTTATTTGTACATTGCCCTAACTCGTCCACCACAACTTACCTACTAACCGTATTACGTTGTTTACATTTTACACTCTTGAGATTGCAGGAACCAGCTCCAATAATCAACCAGCATCAAAGAACTTCAACGCCTCTTGAGCTAGTTCCCTGCTAGTGCGTTTATTAATGGATCAGTTTAACATCTTTAGTGTCCAAGTCCACTATGTTTGCTCAGAAAAGAACACACTGTTCCATCAAATCCTCTCCATTAAACATACCCATATTCCTAGACCGATTTAGAGACCACAATATCCCCTTCCCAGCATTCCAATTCAATTTTCCGGAGTTTGAGGACATAACTTATCGCATAAGCATAAGAAATCATAGTTGTGAAATACACGATTGAATTAGCTGAATAATTTACAATGGAAGGGAACCCACAATATATAGGAAAGAAACTCTAGGTGAACCTATTACGGGCCTCTGGGCCATATGCCAAATCCTAATTAACCCTAACAATAAACACTAATAGCAACAATTAAGTTCTTTGAAGACCTATTTATTCCAAAAACAGCAGACCGTTTGGACATTACAATTCATAGATGTAGATCGCGGACCTATGAATGAGGAATATTCTTGAAAACTCGCAAACCCATAATTCATGTGTGGTATTTAAAACGTCTTCTGATACACACCTAACAGAAAACCAAGAAGTTAGCACCTTTAGTCCCTACATCAAACGTCAAATCAAGTGGGGACAGCCACACGGCAAGATGGTTGGGCATAAACAATTCGGAAAACAACCTAGGCCTTGGGAACAAGTACAAAGGATTAAAGGTTCACCACATGATATCCAAAATTCTGCAACCTTCCACCATCGAACCCTTCGTTGAACACTTTAACGAGGGGACAGGTTCATTTTCACTACTCAAATGGACTAATTCTCAAGAAGTAAAACTAAAAAGTACACCTACTTAGAAAACTTTAACAGACATTACAATCAACTAGTTAGTGCTATAAAGTTATTAACTTAATGCAATAAGCAGTCAAATTTCCAACTAAAACCACATTGATTTAATTTCTATAAACCACTAGTTTGGCTTCATCAGTTCATCTCGCTAACAGATAAACACACCTGCAGATTGGCTTTAGAGGTCAAATGGCATAACCTTCAACAGATGAATTGCATCATATAAAATACACAATATCCGATATGAAAATCACATCAAACCAATATGAACACGAAGATTTCAAATCTATCACAATTTCAACAACAATCTACGCGAATTACACCATAGAAATAGGCATATTATTAAACCTGATGTAGTGGGTGCGCCAAACTTTCTGATTTGGATACAAATGAGGTGTTAAAACTTACATCCTATTCAAAGGGGCTTCAAACCCATGTTCAGCCAGCCCTAAACGGGCGTTAAAAGAGGTGAGTGAATTCATTTTTTTCACAACTAAAACTATGTACAGTACAGTGTTGTTAATGGCGAATAGCGGTAAATAGCAACAAGACACCTATATGCTGCGTAGCGAATAGCGGTAAATAGCGTCCGCTATTTTGTGTTTAGCGATTAAGTAGTATATATTTTATGAATGTTTTATATTCAATAAATAAATATATTTAGCAATAAAATAGTAGAAAATTTAAGCAAACACAACCAAAATAACTAAAGCACTCTATTACTAATCATCTAAATCTCATATTTTCACAATTTGGTGTTAAAAAAATAAAAAAAATAAAAAATAAATCTAAAAACGCTACCTGGTCGCTTTTAAGCCGCTAACCACCTTGTAGCGCCGCTTCACCTATACGCGACGTAGCGCGCTACGATCGCTATTGACAACTATGGTACAGTAGTTAGCTAGTTAAAATACCACTAAAATGTCAAGTAGGTTAAAACCATTTCGCTAAAGTCACTTTTAAATCAAGTGCATTGGTTAATTGTTTTTCAAGCACCTACTGTTACAATTATGTTTGGCGTCCGTTAAAGGCTTGAAACCCTATAAATTTGAAGCCTTTTTAACTATCTTGTAATGGTGTTATATAATCATCTTAAGAGCACCGTTCGGTCTAAAAGTGGCTTTAAAACCTAAAAGAAACTTTAATAAAATCATATTTAGGTCAAACTTTAGTATTAACTAAATAAATCACTACTAATCAATTGTTAACTCTTAATCAACTAACCTGAGATAATAATATTTCAGCCATTACAAAATCCCCTTTATCCATCTCACCCTCTGCTTTCTTCCTCAACGAAAGGGCCTCTAGACTCTTCTCACAACCAATTGAACCAAAACCACAAACGATCGCCATGACGTCAGCGGCACGGGCGGCGGTGGCGCAGTGGTTGACGACGGTTTCCGACGGGAGAACAACGAGGTTGGGTCCGGCGCCGCAGCGGCCCAAGCAGCCGCAGGAGGCGACGGCGACGGTGGGCGGAGCGATGGCGGAGAGGACGTGAAGGACCTCCGGTGAGCCCTGTCGCCGGCAAGTTCTGTTGGTGCATACTCTGATCTCGGTGGTGGTGGTTGATGCTACGGCGGAGATGGTGGTGGTTGTGTTGAGCCGTGGTGGTGGCGTAGTGGTGGATGGTGGCGGAGAGCGGTGGGGAGTGGTGGTGGGGATAAGGCGGAGGCCGGCGGTCATGGTTGTCTCCGGCCACCGAATTCCGGTGAGGAACATGTGACTCAAGGCTATTTTGTTTCTGTTATTAAAAATTACATGTTTTTTTCTGTAGTATATAAATAAAAAAATTTGAGTAAATCGGATGATCTTTATGATTTGTTTAAATTTCGTATTTTGTTTTTATTATTAAAAAAGTTACAGATTTAGTATTAAATTTTAAAAATATAGCATGTTTTGTTTCTAGTTCAAAGAGCCCTCGGTTAATTATGTTAAATAGTTTTAAAAATATCATTTATATTTTTATCTTTCCGATACTAAAAAAAATTAAGAATAAATTCTTATATGTAGTGACTCCCATCTCATACACTACACCGACCATCTTGACTACTTACTCAACACACGTCTCAGCCCAACTCCATGTTCACATGCATAACCCTTTAATTTGTTTGTTTGAGATAATCTTAATTAGTTAGTGGGGTAGTTTAGCATATTTCCCTTAATGTTCACATACTTGATATTCGATTGTAAGTCTTTAAATAGTTTTAGATGTTTAATGAAGAGGTGCAGAGAAAATTGGATCAAAAGTTTGTTTATTTATTCCTTGATCTTTGTTTTTTGGAGCCTAACCTACTCAACGGATCTATCGGAATTGAATTGGTCTGTATCATGAATCTACCGATTATCTATCCTTAAACGTCTCCAAGAGTTCACTTACGAACGTGAAATGAAAATCCAAGTCTCCTCATATCATTGAAATTAGTCTACTTGTGATTAAATTTCGGGACAAAATTTCTTAAAGTAGGGAGAGACTGTAACATCCGTCATTTTAAGCTATTAATCCGAACCCAAACTAAAATTAAACTTCATACGATATGAATTTCTTTATTTAACTAATTTTATTAATGAATTATATGGAATAGATGTGTAGCTTAAATAATATTGTGAATTGATTTGTTAATTTATTATTTAAACAACTTATAATAATTCATTGATTTATAAATAATTCTTTCTCATAAAATTATAAAATTTGTTAATCGCGTTACAATAACCATATTAAAAGTGGTATTAACTAGTTATGGTTTCAATAGAATTTATAAATAAATAATTTGAATTATTTTAAAACTTGAGTTTTAATAAGTTTGGGATCAAACTTGTAAATTTTGAAACTTATTTTAAAAGTTCTTACATGAAATAAGAACATTCAAAACCACAGGGACCAAAGTTGTAAATTGAATTAAAACAACCCAAACTGCCCCCACCCTCGTTTTTCCGGCCATCGGGCGACGGACCTCCGATGAGGCGCCAGAGGCCAATTACCTCACCAAAACATGGAATTCGGCTCTAAACATTTCGTTAAAGCGTATCAAACTTGATTACGTACCTTAAATGGGTTTTTAAAACGGTTAAGATGATAATTGAGTGTGAAACCGAACTTAATCAAAACAAAAACCCGTTTTAGTCCTTTCACCTTGTTAACCGTCCAATTAATCAAAACTATACGTTCCTTTATCAATTAGAAATCATTAGAATGTTTAATTTCGTTAGAAGCCGTCGATTTCATTTCGAATTTCAACCGTACATGTCCGAAGTCAAACTCGAACGCATTTAAGCCTTTCGGTATTGCTTCGAGCAATTTAATAGGGGGAATAGGTCCCTTTTGACCCCTTTAACCTCTCTGTAACTCCAATTGCTCCAATCACACACTCTGGCATCGATTCCTAGCCTCTGTTCTTCGCTAGTCGACCGAGTCAAGAAAACATAGCTTAATCACTCCGATTTGTTGTAATCGGGTAAGTTTAATACAACATTCCACTTGATTACATCTAGGGATTAAATGCCCTAAGATTAATTTGGTTAACATGCTCGAATTGGGGGTCAATTTGTGGTTAACCGGTTCTAGGGTTCTTAAGGATTTGGGGGTGCCTAATTAACCTTGTTTTTAAAAATTAAAACGAAATTCCTAACATAGCTGAGAGCCTTGGTTCACGGGTTAAGTCTCTTGCATATCCAACATGAGGTCTCGGGTTCGAATCTTGGCACCCTCATATATTATTTTTAAGGCTTTTTAGCCCTAAAATTAATTGTGGAAAATTTTTAATAACTATAAAAATGGATTGTGTAAACTTTTAATATTTTTAAAGTCATCAAATCATTTTTGTAAATTTTTCTAAATTTAAATAATTAAATATTCTTTTTAATAAAATAATTTTTTTGGTTATTTTAAATAGTAATTAATAAATTACTGGTCCAAACTTTCCTTTAAATATTCATTGTTTAAATCACGTTATTTTTTGTGATTATATTGAAACATTATCAATCAATATGTTAAATAAATAATTATTTAAATATTTATTTAAAGTAAGGCCCCGTTCCCGGAGACCTCACAGCTGGTTAATCACATCAGTTAAAACATTACACATTATAATTATACAAACTTAAGCAACGGAAAGAATTTATAAAAAGCCATTCATTTCATTTAAAACACTATTGTTAAGCAATACATCATCGTTTAACAGTTTACAAAAGAATTGTTTTTCTGTATTACAAAACAACAGCAACATAAAATACGAATGGATGTCAGTCTTTCCCTGCCGAGTAGCTTCACCCTCGTGCCATCCTCAACAATAATTACCTGCCAACTGAAAATGTATAAAAGTCAGCGTTGCTGAGTGAGTTCTAGTTTTATAAATAATAAAATACTTTCTGTATGTGTATATGAAAATACTCTTTTCTGTAAAATACAACTCTTTACTGTATATGCGAGCATGCATTAACTATATGAACAATTACCGTTCGTTCTCATAACTGTATGCCTTGTATGTTCTTTAATCTTTTATCTTTATCTTTCACTTTCTGTATGGACCAATGAGCAATACCCCAACTATATGCGGGTTGGGAAACGAGTGATGGGCCATCTATATCCCTCGAAAGGGTCAACTATATCCCTCGAAAGGGTCAACTGTATCCCTCGAAAGGGTCAACTGTATCCTTCGAAAGGGTCAACTGTATCCCTCGAAAGGGTCAACTGTATCCCTTGAAAGGGTCAACTGTATACCTCGAAAGGGTCAACTATATCCCTCGAAAGGGTCAACTATATCCCTCGAAAGGGTTCTGTGTACTGTGTACAAGGCCGACCCAATCACCCAGGGCATGCTGCAAAGGTCCTGGTCCCGTGTGCAATATGGGGTAGCTAACCCGCAACACGGTCGAGCTAATGACAACATGGTCATGTCACTTTTGTAAGCTTGCAAGACTTGTTAACATTTTATTAATGTTCCTCTTCTTTTCTTTATTGCTCTTTCTCTTTATTATTACAATATAGTTTACGTTACGATAATAAACATACCACGTAAAGTCACATACTATAAGTAATAATAATAATAACAATAATAATAATAAGGAACAATCATAAGCAATCATAATCATGCATGAAAACCCATCATTAATAAGCCCTAGTCAACCTCGGTCAAAAACCCTAAAAGCACAGACTCACAAAAATTCTATAATAAATTCTAAGTGTTGGGCGCTTAGACACTATTTGGGCGCATGAGCCCTGTTTGGGCATTTCATCACTATGTAGGCGCATCAGCCAACACTTAACCATTTTAACTCTTAGGCGCATGAACAATTCTGGTGCATGAGCACTATTCGGGCGTATGAACACTTAGGCGTATGGGTTATTCGGACGCATGAACACTTAGGCGCATGGGCCACTTTGGGCGCATGGGCACTATTGGGGCGCATGGCCCTTCACTTAGTCGTCCGACTAAAATTTCTAGGCGCATGGATCACTGTTCAGGCGCATGGGCTATACTTAAATTCTTCTAAGACATTTTCAGGCGCATGAAACTTATCTAGGCGCATGGACCTCCTGTGTAACATGTTTCTAGGATGTTTTCAAACCCAATCATCAAACTCATATGTTCTAAGCTTAACATGGCTATTCTAAACATGTACAACCTGTAAGCATTCAAGAATCATCACCCAAACATGCATAATACATACGGGTAAACATACATATACATTGTAAAATCATTTTAATACATTTTCAGCCCCAAAGGTGTTTAAAACAAGTAGAAACCGGGGTCTAGAACTCACCTGGTGCAACTTGGGTGTTTCTTCCTTTCTAACCCTTTTGCAACTGAGTTCAAGCACCTAAAAACACCACCAAACACACGCACCCGAGCACATACACAAACACATAAGCACATAAACATATAACCAGGGTAAAACCCGTCATAAACACTTAAAAACTACGAATTCTTACCTTGAATTTAACTTATATTCTTCTTCTTTTCTTCAGCCAAGAGTTCTGCTCTCTCTCTCTAAAACCAAAGAAAATGGTGATGTGAAGTGAGGGTGGGCGGTCATGCCCACCTTTACACCAACTTTTTCAAAGATTTGTCCTTTTGGATACTTTTAGTCCCTCCACTTGGACTTTATTACTTTTCTTTCTTTTATTCTTCATTTCTTGTCTTTTTAAAATAACCAGGTGTTACATTTAAATCATTAGTTATTCACCTTTTCAATTAACGATGTTATATATAATTAGTTAATAATTTATTCTTTAACTTTTATTTAAACTCTTAAAACTAATAAAAAAATATAATTTTCTATTATTCTTTATTCTTATTTTTAGGTTTTGGATATTATAAAAGTCATTCAAAGGTTTAAAAACTTTATAAAATGATTTAAATAATTTTAAGTTATCTTACAAGTTATTTAAAATAAGTATTCAAGAACCTTTACCAAATTTTAAATAATTAATTATTATTTATTTCTTTTCGTGTATCATATTTAATCTTTATTTAATCAATAAATTAAACTATTGAATCATTCATTATAGTTTTTATTGATTCATACCATCTTTATTAAACCAAAACATAAACGATTCATTATTTTATTTAATTATTTAAACCCTCAAATTCAATTGAAACCCTAGTTTACGTCTCATTGTTAATCTTATTATTGAACTTAATCTTGGAATCTATACGTTTAGGCAACTTGTAAGAGAAATCATTGGAGCCTCGTTTAATTTCTTATCATCACCTTGTATACATCATGTGAGTTCTCCATGTCCCTTTTTACTTTATTTTACACCTTTTGGGGTAAAACATGTTAACCTTATAAACTTACACTTGTAAACATCTTGATACTTGTAAATACACATGCAATTCATTTTTACTTTTTGTCATGGTTATTTGTGTTATTGTAAGTCTTATATGAGATACCTATTTTATTTACAATTATTAACTATTGCTAGCCTGGCAACGTCTTAGAACATCTTTGGGCCTGACAAGCCGATTTGGTGCTAAAGCCGATGTATTGCCGGCTCCTGATGACGTATGCTTGTTCATCATGAGAACCAAGTACATTTAGTCAATCTTATAAACTTGTAATCAAGTCAAGGTTTGGTTGTAACTTTATGTGTTCTATAAACTTGCTAACTCATAACCATCGACATGAATTGCTACTTGTAAACCTTTATATATATATATATATATATATATATATGCGTGTGTTTAACCCATGGGAACTCATCAACTTTCAAAGTTGACCCTTTATTTTTAACATGTGCTCATATAGGACATAGACTTAGTTTAATTAAACGTGTTATGATGTTGTTTATATCTTGTTTGTATTATATTTATTTAAATTGTCTTGTAATGTTCAATAAAAATAATATTTAATATTATTACAACTTATTTAGTTCAATGTGCTATGAATAATCGTTTCACATTCGTTCGCCTCGATGAATCCGCCGTCGGTCGGGGTGTGACAGATTGGAATCAGAGCCATGGTTATAGGGATTTAGTTTATTAGAAATGGAATGACCTAGATACTAAGTACCCTTACAAATGAGTCCTCCCATGTAATTTATATGCTTAGATAGGATTTTATGTGTCTTATGTGTTTATACTTGATTATGTGATATATGCCTTATGTGCTTATTCTTATACTTTGAATCTTATCAATGCACACACGAATCTTAAATCTAATTCTAAGGCATTATGTGCCTAAATAAAATGATTTTCAAAATGAGCTTTGAATCATTATTCGTGGTTTTCAAGTCTCGTCAAAGTCTGTGTCCTACAACTTGAAACATGTAATGCTGGAAGAGCGTGATGCCTGTATCTCGAGGTGTTCTGTCTAGGCAAGGTATTCACATAAATCTAAATCAACCGATGGATCTGTTTACCTTACCTAGGAACCCTTGGGGTGAGTGTCCGCTTATAGGTATGCATGTCTTCATTAAGGTTGTAGTTGACATAATACTTTGATAAGTTAACGTAATGTCTTGGTTTGTAAACTGAACATTACATTCGAAACATCCTATTACTTTAAATCGTCTTATCATTGATCTTGTCTTCCTGAATCTTAAAACTCATTATCCCATTTCTCTTAATGACCCTTAAAAATCTTTCTAAGCGTCTTCCCTCAAAAGTGCACTTATCCTGAAAACCTATTACAATGATGCTCTCATTCTAAATTGAATCTTTAATCTTAACAAAAACGATTCTCGTATCAACGTTACACTAATGAAACTTTGAAATCTCAATGACATAAGTAAACAAGAATTGATCATCTAAGAACCCTATTAAAGTTAATTGCTTGAGAAGTTTCTATAAAATTCATATCCCACCCAAAAAGTGTTTTGAACATAACCCTCATATTCGTTAAGCTGAGTCTTGTGTTGATCTAAAAACATGGTGTTGTACCAAAACCTTCCTAATTATCTTGAACCGTCTGAAATGTAAAATCCTATCAATTGAAATTTTAAATTAATGGTCTTGTATCCTTTGCCAAGAAACACATGAAATCGTGAATTATGAAACTTAACAACTTAAGCATAGCAAAACATCATAATTAAACTTGTTGAATTTAAACGTCTCCAAGAGTTCACTTACGAACGTGAAATGGAAATCCAAGTCTCCTCATATCCTTGAAATTAGTCTACTTGTGATTAAATTTCAGGATGAAATTTCTTAAAGTAGGGGAGACTGTAACATATGACATTTTAAGCTATTAATCCGAACCCAAACTAAAATTAAACTTCATACGATATGAATTTCTTTATTTAACTAATTTTATTAATGAATTATATGGAATAGACGTGTAGCTTAAATAATATTGTGAATTGATTTGTTAATTTATTATTTATACAACTTATAAAAATTCATTGATTTATAAATAATTCTTTCTCATAAAATTAAAAATTTATTAATCATGTTACAATAACCTTATTAAAAGTGGTATTAACTAGTTATGGTTTCAATAGAATTTATAAATAAATAATTTGAATTATTTTAAAACTTGGGTTTTAATAAGTTTGGGGTCAAACTTGCAAATTTTGAAACTTATTTTAAAAGTTCTTACATGAAATAAGAACATTCAAAACCACAGGGACCAAAGTTGTAAATTGAATTAAAACAACCCAAACCGCCCCCACCCCCGTTTTTCCGGCCATCAGCCAAGGGACCTCCGATGAGGCGCCGGCGAGGCCAATTACCTCACCAAAACATGGAAATCGGCTCTAAATGTTTCGTTAAATTGTATCAAACTTGATTACGTACCTTAAATGGGTTTTTAAAACGGTTAAGATGATAATTGAGTGTGAAACCGAAATTAATCAAAACAAAAACCCGTTTCAGTCCTTTCACCTTGTTAACTGTCTAATTAATCAAACTATACATTTCTCTAATCAATTAGAAATCATTAGAATGTTTAATTTCGTTAGAAACCGTCGATTTCATTTCGAATTTCAACCGTACATGTCGAAGTCAAACTCGAACACGTTTATGCCTTTTGATATTACTTCGAGCTATTTAATAGGGGGAAAAGGTCCCTTTTGACCCCTTTAACCTCTCTGTAACTCCAATTGCTCCAATCACACACTCTGCCATCGATTCCTAGCCTCTGTTCTTTGCGAGTCGGCCGAGTCAAGAAAACCGAGCTTAATCACTTGGATTTGTTGTAATCGGGTAAGTTTAATACAACATTCCACTTGATTACATCTAGGGATTAAAAGCCCTAAGATTAATTTGGTTAACATGCTCGATTTGGGGGTCAATTTGTGGTTAACCGGTTCTAGGGTTCTTAAGGATTTGGGGATGCCTAATTAACCTTGTTTTTAAGAATTAAAACGAAATTCGTAACATGGCTGAGAGCCTTGGTTCATTTGTTAAGTCTCTTGCACATCCAATATGAGGTCCCGGGTTCGAACTCGGGCACCTTCATATATTATTTTTAAGGCTTTTTATCCCTTAAATTATTTGTGGAAAATTTTTAATAACTATAAAAATAGATTTTGTATACTTTTAATATTTTTAAAGTGATCAAATCATTTTTGTAAATTTTTCTAAATTTAAATAATTAAATATTCTTTTTAATAAAATATTTTTCTTGGTTATTTTAAATAGTAATTAATAAATTATTTGTCCAAACTTTCTTTTAAATATTCCTTGTTTAAATCACGTTATTTTAAATCGTGATTGTTTTGAAACATTATCAATCAATATGTTAAATAAATAATTATTTAAATAATTAGTTATTCACCTTTTCATTTAACCATATTATATATAATTAGTTAATAAAGTTATTCCTTAAGATTTTATTGAAGTTCTTGAAACTTATAAAATAATACAATTTTCTATTATACGTTATTCTTAAAGTTTTGTATTATAAGAACTTTATAATAAATCATTTAAAAAGTTTAAAACTTTATAAAATGATTTTAGATAATTTCAAAGTCCTTTAATAAGTATTCAATTAATCTCCTTTATTATTTTTTAAATAATTAATTATTAAATCTCTCAATTTTTTTCACATATTATATCTAATTTCTATTAAATCAATAAATTAAATTATTGAATCATTTTAATTATTCTT
>BJCM01208909.1:0-12317 GCA_018326385.1 Flaveria bidentis | reverse complement strand
AAAATATTTTTGTAGCGTTTAATTATTCAAAATTTTTAATAAAATGTCATCTTCAGAAGAATTTAAATCAGATAATCTCACAATGGCACAAAGCCGGTTTGACTCTTTTGCAGGTACAAAGAAAGAAAAT
This sequence comes from Flaveria bidentis, assembly GCA_018326385.1. Taxonomy (NCBI): domain Eukaryota; kingdom Viridiplantae; phylum Streptophyta; class Magnoliopsida; order Asterales; family Asteraceae; genus Flaveria; species Flaveria bidentis. The sequence goes on along the minus strand of BJCM01208909.1, from coordinate 12,187 downwards.
TGTCAGATTTAAATGATCGATTTTTGAAAGTGGCAAATAATTTAAAGAAGCAAGTTCTAGATCTCAGTAATCATGAACAAATTCAAAAGCTTCTTGACTCTCTTCCGTCTGCATGGAATCATCAAGTTAAAATACTGATGCAAGAAAGAGGTTATGTCGACTCAAAACTTATGGATATGATCAACAGACTAAAATCTCTCGAACTGGATATCCAAAGAAACAAATTTTAGCAAGTCATGTTCCAACATCAAACCCACACGCTTAATATTGATCTTGTTTCTTCTGTAACAAGCATACTTGATTACAAAACAGAGGTGATTGAAAAGTTAAAGTTATTGAGAACTGATTCAGATTTAAACTCTAAATTCAGAGAAACTGTTGAAGAGAATCGTGAAGCTTTAAGAGTCGACAATGATAGTAAACTGGAGTCTATGAGACCGATGATGATAAGGCTGGAAAAGCTGATAATAGAAAGAAAGAATCTGAGATTGAGGTGATGCTGAAGGTAACAGAAGAGGAACAACAAAAAATCACAAGGGTTTGCAACTGTGAAAAGAGCTTAGCTGCAGAACGAACTATCATGGGTCTTCCTTATGAGACTGTTCAGGATATGTGTTTTTCATCTTGCAAAATCAGATTATTTGGGATTTATAAGGCCAATAGATTGTTACTGGAAAATGAAAAGGAATTAAAAATAATCAATCAGGAATTAAAGAAAAATGAAATTGCTTTTTCAAGAAAACTTAATGAAGCATTGGCTGAAAACGATCTTTTAAGAAGAACCATTTTGGAGCGTAACGTTGAAATTAATATTTTGAGAGAAAGGATTGTTTTAGCTCAATTTGAAACGATAAAGCTTCAAACAAAGCTTGATAAATGGACCCTTTCACACATGAAAAAGGATGAGCTTATTGCTAAAAAACAAGGGGCGTGTGTAAAACATGGGATTGGATATAAATCTGATAGTGAAACTGTATTTAATTCAATTCCACCCCCTTCTAATTTATGTTATTCACCAATCCCTAGACCTTATCCTAAAAAATATTTGCTTGAACAATCTACTAATAATCTGCATGCAGGTTTGAGCGATGTCAATCTTAATGAGGTGCGAGATGATTATGATTCTACAACTGGTATGGGATACAATAAACCGAATACTGATAGTCAAGCTAACGATTGTTCATTCCCGGTTGTTTGTAAATCTATATTTACTATTTCTTCTAACTTCTTTGATAATTTTAAAGTAGGTGAAATTCCTACTTTTGAGCCTGTCAAGGTTTTGATAGAAGAGATAAACAGGATTCACCTAATCATCAAGTTCCAACAACAACAACACATCCCACTCCTATCAATCAAGATCCATTGGAAGCAGATCTGTGTATACGAGACTGGTCAAGCTTAGATGATGAATCAAACACAGCGGACCGTGTCAATTCATCAAAGATCAAGATATCACCTGAAATTGTCAAGTCTCAAACGCTTCCAAAAACTAAATCAAGACCAATACATATCTCATCTCCAACTGCAAAACAACCCAATCAATCAATGAAGATCTCATTCCCTGTTCAGCACAGGAAACTTCAGAACAAGCAAGAATCTACTACAAACTCTAAGCAATCCTTATCACCACCTGCACCACACGGTTCAGTCAAGCTTCAAAAGCCTTTCAAGGCTTGTTTTGAGTGTGGAAAAGAAGGTCATGTACTAAATAAATGTCCTCAAAGACTTGCTTTGATGGTAAAGGTAAAACGAATTGCTTCTTCGAATGTAAATCTACAAAGAATATTCCAGGGGGTAAAGGCAACACAGGTTGCTTCTCTGGATCAAGAGGTAAAAAGCACACATCTTTGAATGTTTGGATGAAATACCCTCCATCCAAATCTTTTCATCTGAAGCCAGTTTCACATGATTCAAAGATGAAAATGACCAAAGGTTTAAAACCAAATTATTTTCCTTTTGCTCTTAAACATAAAATATTTTCCAAATTTAATTCATTCAAATCCAAATTAACTGAACCAAAACAAATTTGGCAAATTAAAAAGAAGGATACAGATATCCCTGATTGTTTAAATGATTGTATGCAAAAGCAGGTTTCTTATATCGATAAAAATAGAACTTCCAGGACTACGATGGCCTGGGTTCCCCTTTCAAACTAATCTGTTTATGAGTGCCAAGGACTGTTAGTAATCCGGTTTACTAACAGAGATTGATCCTAATTCAAATTTGAGGTGGAACAAACAGGTTAAGGTCATGGTATTTTATCCACAATCTGGATATTTATATGAACAATCACCATTCTCACTTGACAATCACTGCATATTTCTAGAGAATTCATTTCTTATATTCATATTAGTGTAGTTTGGAAGACCTTCTTCGGTAAATTTCTACTTTTGTACACTTTTATAAATAAAACTAAAAATTAAAAAAATAATAATAAAAATAAAAAAATAATAATAAGTTTGCAAAAATAAAAATTTAGGGGGAGAGTATAAGTAAATAAAAAATAAAAAAAGAACTTGGAACTTGATTCGAGATGATTGAGAAATGATTGTATATCTTCTTGAAATGTTTGTTTTTGCATGACTTGCGTTTTTAAAATAAGATATAATAGTAACTGATGCTGTTATTTGATTCACATCTTACTTTTATGTGCAAATAATAGAAAAACAAACAAATTCGTTAATGATATGCTTGGTAGACTCAGCCTGAAGAATAAAGTAGACGGCAACATCATGATTTAAATTAAAATATATGCTTAAGGACGTCTGGATTTACGCAATCCTTTTTTGCATGCACAAAAACTGAGTCCCAACAAAAATTGGATTGAGAATTGATCTTTCACCCACCATGATACAAATCTTATAAGCCATATATTTGAATCATGTCTGGTGTATTTATATGTCTTGTGTTTGTGCTAATCTCATCTATTGTACGGTAGTACTGACCTAGAGTGATGATCTCCTCTGTTGTATGGTAGTACTGACCTGAAGCTCTCATCGGCATATGATTAAATGGTCGTATCATGTGTTATACGTAAGTATGGACCTGGAGCTCTCACCATTTTGGTCTAAGTTGTGTCAAATCATCTAAACGATGAATTCATCACGGAATGAAATATTCTGTCGATAATCACTTACACACTAATATATAAGCATTGCTCTATAAAGATCTTAACAAAATTCAAGAAATCTTGAGGTTAGGTAAGGGTTTTTGCCATATGATTGTGGGGTCCTAGCATTCTAAAGTATTTAATCTAACCTTAACGAATCATATGTTGTTTGTTGAAAAAGATAAGGCTTCGGTTTAAGTGGACAAACATATCAGCAATTGTTATTGATCTGTTTAAGAATTTCAAAATTCATTCAAAGACTGTGATTAGATTCAGTTATCTGTGTGATCTCATTGCTTGTCGATATTTAAATTCATATTTGTGCTAAAGTATATCTTGAGGATGTGATCTCATGATCGATTCAGTTCTCGTTTTAAAAAAAACAAAAAAAATTGATATATAAAATTAAAAAAATTATAATAAGTTTTCATTTCAATTTTTTTAGGTCTTTCATATTATGTTGTTTCAATTTTATCATTTTTAATGCATTTCACAGAAATTGCGCACAAACGAACACGGGTTCGCTTGTTTTTCACACACAGATTAACACGAGTTTATTTTGTTAAAATAAAATGATCTAATTAGAAATGTCAAGATTGTGTTTGAGAATGTGTTTCAGATTTTTGCTTTAAGTGATGGCCGATCATCAATTGAGTAGTGTACCTGATAAGGGAACCTATTCCTCATGTTTGTAGAAGATACCAAGCTAGGAATCCTCCTCCTACGTCTTCTAAAGCACCCAAGATTAGAGATTTGGGAAATCTGTTCCTATATCCATGCAAAGGTTGCATTCAAAAAGGGGGAAGCACATAAATAGGGGGAGCTTATGAAATGAATAATCTTTCTAATCAGATTCAGAAAGATTCAAATTGAATATCTTTCTAATGTTGACTTCTCGGTGCGGAATTCGTTTGAAAACATTAATAATGATAGACTAAGGGAGAGTATTGTTGGAGCTGTACAAGATAGTCTATATTATCAACACAGTCAAAGTCAACAAAAGACAACGTCACGGTCAAAGTCAACAAAAGTCAAACCGAGACAAGACGTTGAAGATTTAAATCACTAGGAGTTTTATTGTAATAAATATATTTTGTGTGAACAAAATATATTTTATCTTGTTTTAGTAATTTTATGATTTATATGTATTTTTCATTAATTAGTCTAAGTCTAGGGGGTTAAGTGCAATTAGTGAATATTAGTCTAGACTATAAATAGGTTAATTGTAATTAGGTTTTGTTAATGGTTGAATGACCATTTGATTGGGGTTTTAACATTATACAAATCAAATGCAATAAATATAAATCAAAGGGGTTTTATTATGATTATCATTGTTTGATCCATAATTCTTCATGTTATTTGATTCAAGTGTGTTTCCTGGAGTTACACCAACTTGTCTGCAGACGATGTCTATACGTTATACAAGTGGCCACTATTCTATGACTCACAAGATAGTACAAGCTCTCCAGTTCCAAAATGTTATACGACTCCGTTTTGCATTCGAGATACATGCAGGAGTTACTAGATAGGAAAGTACAAGAAATTTGAGAAGCTAATAAAGAATGTTAGACACTAATGTAAACTAGGTCCAAGGGGGACTTTGTTGATACATATGTACCTAGTTTAGGAGCTTAATGTAAAATGTCTTTCATCTCTTACATATGTGTAATGAATGAGTTGAATGAAATACAATATGTGATTGATGCTTATAATGTTTAATGTTTTATTATTTATTGTGTAATAAACATTATTGAACTAACTATATAGGTTTGTGGTTGTTTGCATAGTTTTTAGTCAATAATGATTGAGAAACGTGTTCAAACTTAATCGTATGAAGTCTTCATGCGAATGGACCATGCTAATAGACCATACGCATGAATAATTCATGATAATGAACCAGTCGCATGACTGAACTAGGAGACTGGATCAGTCGCACGATTGAGACATAAGATTGGTTCAATCGCACGACTGAACCTTCAGTCGTGCGTATGGATCAATCGTATGATTCAGTCGCACGACTGAACCATGCTAATGGTCAGTCGTACGATTGACAAACCCTAACCTATAAATACCACCTAATTCGTGGAAAAACGAAACACTTCAATCATTTCAACTCATATTCGTACCCTATCCGTCCAGAGACTCCAGAGAACTGTTCCAACTTCATAGTTCGCAGTTAATCGTGTTCTAATCGTTCTTAACGTTTCGTTAATCGTTAGATTGATCGCAACTGCGTTCTCACCGATTGGATCGCCAATCATATAGGATTCCGCACTATTGGATTAGGTATGCACGCATTATCAGTTAGTACTTCATACGTACACGGTCCCCTAACATATGTGTTTGTGTGTTCAGTTGTGTGTGTTTGGTGGGTTTCTAGGTGATAAAACTCAATTGCATTCGGGTTTTAATGGAAGTCATATCCAAGAGGTTGCTAAGGTGAGTTCTAGAACCCCCTTTTTACTTGTTTTAAACTGATTTGGGGCTCTAAATGCATGTATGAATGTTTTATTTTAAAATGGCTTTTTACCCGTATGTATATGTGTATGTGTTTACGGGTAGGGTTTGATTTCGCTGTGTTTATGATTGTGATGATGTTATAAATGTACTTATAAGGCTTAAAATGTATGAATTAAGCTTAGAACATATTAGATGATGATTGGGGACTGAAATATGTTGTTTAAGTATGATTTAGACTGCCCATACGCCTAAATAGTGGCCAATGCGCCCAACGGTATAAACTATCTAAGTTGTTCCCATGTGCCCAAAATCCCATGCGCCCAAATAGTAGCCATGCGCTTGGAAAAGGTCGAAATTGGCTAAGTCTCCAGACGACTAGAAAGCCCAAGCACGTAGGCACCCATGCGCCTAGAGTATTGCCCCGAATGACGAAGTATTGGTCATTTGCCCTAATAGTGCCCATGCACCTAAAATGTAAGGCCCCGTTCCCGGAAACCTCACAGTTGGTTAATCACAGCATTTAAAACACTACACATTATAATTATACAAACTTAAGCAGCGGAAATGATTTATCAAAAACCATTCATTTCATTTAAAACACTGTTGTTAAGCAATACATCATCATCTATCTGTTTACAAAATAATTGTTTTACTGCATTACAAAACAACAACATAGAATACGAATGGATGTCAGTCTTTCCCTGCTGAGTAGCTTCACCCTTGTGCCATCCTCAGCAATAATTACCTGCCAACTGAAAATAAATAAAAGTCAGCGTTGCTGAGTGAGTTCTAGTTTTAAAATTAGTAAAATACTTTCTGTATGTTGTATATGAAAATACTCTTTTCTATAAAATACAACTCTGTACTGTATATGCGAGCACGCATTAACTATATGAACAGATATTGTTCGTTATCTTTACTGTATGCCTTGTATGTTCTGTAATATTTTATCTTTATCTTTCACTTTCTGTATGGACCAATGAGCAATACCCCAAACTGTATGCGCAGTGGAAAACTGGTGATGGGCCATCTATATCCCTTAAAAGGGTCATCTATATCCCTCGAAAGGGTCATCTATATCCCTCGAAAGGGTTATCTATATCCCTCGAAAGGGTCATTTATATCCCTCGAAAGGGTCCTGTGTACTGTATACAAGGACGACCCAATCACCCAGGGCACGCTGCAAAGGTCCTACCAATCTCAATTGATTGGCCCTGTGTGCATAATAGGGTAGCTAACCCGCAACACAGTTGAGCTAATGACAACATGGTCGTGTACCTCCTGTAAGCTTGCTACACTTTTTAACATTTTATTAATGTTCCTCTTCTTTTCTTTATTGCTCTTTCTCTTTATTATTACAAATTATTTTACGTTACGATAATAAACATATCATGTAAAGTCACATACTATAAGTAATAATAATAATAGCAATAACAATAATAAGAAACAATCATAATCATGCATGGAACATCATCATAAATAAGCCCTAGTCAGCCTCGGTCAAAACCCTAAAAGCACAGACTCCCAAAAATTCTGTAAACATTTCTAAGTGTCTAGGCGCTTTGACCCTATTTGGGCGCATGAGCTCTGTTTGGGAGTTTCATCACTATGTAGGCGCATCAGCCAACAATAAATCATTTTATCACTTAGGTGCATGAACTATTCAGGCGCATGGGCACTATTCGGGCGTATGAACACTTAGGCGCATGGGTTATTCGGACGCATGGACACTTAGGCGCATGAGCTACTTGGGCGCATGGGTACTATTGGGGCGCATGACCCTATACTTAGTCGTCCGACTAATATTTCTAGGCGCATGGACCACTGTTCAGGCGCATGGATTACACTTAAATCCTTCTAAAGCATTTTCAAGCGCATGGACCTTCTATGTAACATGTTTCTAGTATGTTTTCAAACCCAATCATCAAACCCATCGGTTATAAGCTTAATATGGCTATTCTAAACATGAACAACCTATAAGCATTCAAGAATTAACATCCAACAAGCATAATACATACGGGTAAACATACATAAAATTTGAAAATCGTTTTAATACATTTTCAGCCCCAAAGAGAGTTTTAAACAAGTAAAAACCGGGGTCTAGAACTCACCTGATGCAACTTGGGTGTTTCTTCCTTTCTAACCCTTTTGCAACTGAGTTCAAACACCTAAAAACACCACCAAACACACACACCCGAGCACATACACAAACACATAAGCACATAAGCATATAACCGGGAAAAACCCGTCATAAACACTTAAGAACCACGAATTTTTACCTTAAATTCGATTTCTTCTTTTCTTCTTCTTCAAAACCCGAAGTTCTGCTCTCTTCCTTTTCTCTCTCTCTAAAACCGAAGTGAAAGAATGATGTGAAGGGAGGGTGGGCGGCCATGCCCACCTTTACACCAACTTTTCAAAGATTTGTCCTTTTGGACACTTTTAGTCCCTCCACTTCGACTTTATTGCTTTTTTTTCTTTTATTCTTCATGTCTTGTCTCTTTAAAATAACCGGGTGTTACAATGAACCCTTATGAGTTAACCAAAATCGCACGATGTGGACACACACAATTGAGCTAACAACTCTCAATGAGTTGTGAACCTCCTTTCATTTGCTTGCAAGGCTTTTCATTCATTCATTACGTTCCACTTTCATTAACTTAAATTTTTCACTTAGCTAAGATAATACTTTACGTTCAATATCATAATCACCATGTAAAGTCACGTCATCATACGTAATAAGGAACATAACATACAATCATACTATTATACATAATCATCAAACATCATCACTCACACATCATCATGCATAGTCATTAATCAATCATACATCACATCATATATCGCCCATCAGATCATCTATGATCTCAAAAAGTCAACTTATATAGCCCCCGGGAACCTCCCAACTCAAAGCCTTCTTTATACTTTCTCCCCTAAATCAGGAAATAAACTAAGTCCTTTCAGGCGCATTAGCCCTATTTGGGCGTATGGGCAATATTCAGTCGCATGGCCTTCTAGGCGCATGAGAACACTTAGGCGCATTGCACTATGGGGCGAATGAACACTTAGGCGTATGGAGAGTCTCCAAACGCATGGGCGCTATGGGGCTTATGGACTCTCCGTCACATGGCCTTCAGTCGCATGACTTCCAATCGTGTGACCTTAAGTCGCATGCCTTTCAGCCGTATGGCCTTCAGTCACATGACCTTCAATTGCATGCCTTCTAGGCGTATAACCTCCAGTCGCATGCCTTTTGGGCGTAAGAACTCCAGTCGCGCACCTTTTGGCCGTATGGGCTTCAGTCGCATGCTTCTCGGTTGTATGACCTCCGATCGCACGAGGGAACTCCCAGTTGCATGAGCCCTAACCGAATGCAGAATGCAGTCCCCTTGGAAACTAAACTGTAGATTTCAGTCCCCAAACCCTCTCTAGCCTGTTCTAAGCTTAAACCAACCATCCTAAGCCTTGGAAACACAACCAAAATATCATCCTCAACATAACCTGCCCAAAACCATAACCCCCACCCGCTCGGACACCACACAAAACACACACAAATGGGTTCAACACCCAACACAACCAAAAACAGTTTATGTATGCATTCCAGCCCCAAAATCGGTCAAAACGTGTAAAAGATGGCTTCTAGAGCTTACCTTGCAACCTCTTTGGGTAGAGCTTCCCACAAATCCGCTTGACTTCGACTTTTGCACCTTGATTCTTCAAAAAAAACCCAAAAATTTTGCCTTTTCTCCCTTTTCTCTCTCTCAAAACCGATTGAATGGGTGTATGGGAGAATGGTGTGGGCCGCCATGCCCTTTTACACCCACTCTTCCAAAGTTTTGTCCTTTTTGACAAAACTGATCTCTCAACTTGGGATTTATTTCTTTTCTTTCTTTTTCTTTCTTTGGCTTCAAATAAAATAACCGGGTGTTACAATGGTGATTGTGGCTAGATGGTGACAATGGTGGCTGACGAGGATAGATAATGGTGATGGTGGCTAGATGGTGGTTGAAAGGGAAAGGGGGTTGGGGTTTTTTTTTAAGTTATATTTAATTATACTAATGGTTCCTAAATAATAGAAAGACGTAGAATTACAAAAAACAAAGTCCCTCAAAAGATACTTTAAACATTTAATTTAATTTTAACAAAAAAACTAATGTCAATTAGTTTTGAGATCTTAACATTTTACAAAATTTAAAGCATAATACCCCTAACTTATTACAAAAACTTTTCACCTGAACCTATTATATTAGATAAAGAATAGAAACATTTTTGTAATTAACTTAAATATAAATTAGCAAGAAACCACTATATGTGACGGTATTTAGCTAGAGTTAAGGAGTGATTAATTGGTCATTGTAATATTTAATAATGGGTCCATATCGAGGTGGATTATATATATCCACCAAACACACAATTTGTCATTATTTGAATTTCAATAACTACATTAATAAGTATAACTGACAACCAATTATTTGAATAATAGTCTTTAAAGACGAAACAATTTGGTAGGGTGTAAGGTTATTAAATTCACTTTCAATTAACATGTTTGACTCGATTAACTTATCTTAGCATGGGTACAAATCGTCGTTTCATCATGTATAAAATTGGGGGTCGTTGTTTCATATACCTCTGTTTGACATTTCACACTAGACAAGATAAACGATCGTTTTTCAAGCTGTAAATTTAATGACTGTTTTTAAAGTGGAAAACGACCGTTTACAGCTCTCCAAACGTCCACAACCGTTTGTAACTAAAAAAAACTATCGTTTATTGAGAATAACCTGCAAAAGAAAAACTAGAGATTCCAAATTCTGGAAAATGTAAACAGTTGTTTGCTTAGCAGTAAACGACCGTTCATTACTGAGGAAACGATCGTTTGTGCCTTGGTAAACGATCGTTTATAACGACTAGTCAACTCAATGGTGTATAAAACACAACACCAAAAAATTGACATATTTAGTCTTGTCTTTAGCTGGGCATTAGCAAAAACAAGCTAAACAAAAGCACGCTGTTTTACTGAAAGACCACATGCGCATTAAAAATTTATTATACTCGTTATGAACCATCAAGTATTGTTTTAATAAAATTTTTTGTATCTCACAGTTAAATATAATACGGATATGGACACAATTAGAATATCTCGAACAATACCAAGCTCGACTGGCAGACATCATTGGTCCAGATGAAGCTCGTCAAGTAGTTAATGAAGGAATAGTACTCATATCGCTTGGTGGAAACGACTTTGTTAACAACTACTACTTGGTTCCTTTCTCTGCAAGATCGCGTCAATACTCTTTACCAGATTATGTGCGCTATATAATTTCTGAATACAGAAATATTCTTTCGGTAAAACTTTGTTATCTATGCTGTATATATATATATATATACATATATATAGATATATATATATATATATATATATATATATATATATATATATATATATATATATATATGCATATATACAAATATATATATATATACACATATATATGCATATATATGCATATATATGCATATATACACATATATATGCATATATACACATATATATATGTATATATATACATATATACACACATATATATATGCATATATACACATATATGCATATATACACATATATATGTGCATATATACACATATATACGCGTATATACGCGTGTATACGCGTATATACGCGATTATACAACGCATATATACGCGTATAAACAACGCATATATACGCTTATATACGCATATATACACGCGTATATATACTTGTATACACGCGTATATACGCATATATACGCATATATACAACGCATATATACGCGTATATATACGCCTATATATGCGTATATACGCATATATACGCGTATATATACGCATATATATCCATATATATAGATATATATACGTATATTTGCATATATACACATATATATACATATATACATATATACACATATATATGCGTATATATATACATATATATATATATAAACATATATATACATATATCTACATATATATACATATATATATACGTATATATACTTATATATATATACATATATATACACATATATATACATATATATATATACACACGTATATGTACATATATACGCACGTATATGTACATATATACGCACGTATATGTACATATATACACACGTATATGTACACATATACACACATATATGTACACATATACACACGTATATGTACACATATACACACGTATATGTACATATATACACACACGTATATATACATATACACACACGTATATGTACATATACACACACGTATATGTACATATACACACACGTATATGTACATATACACACACACGTATATGTACATATACACACACACGTATATGTACATATATACACACACGTATATGTACATATATACACACACGTATATGTACATATACACACACGTATATGTACATATACACACACGTATATGTACATATACACACACGTATATGTACATATACACACACGTATATGTACATATACACACACGTATATGTACATATACACACACGTATATGTACATATACACACACGTATATGTACATATACACACACGTATATGTACATATACACACACGTATATGTA
>BJCM01208901.1:0-10397 GCA_018326385.1 Flaveria bidentis | reverse complement strand
ATGTATATATGTATATATGTATATGTATATATGTATATATGTATATATATATATGTATGTATATATGTATATATGTATATATGTATATGTATATATGTATATATGTATATATGTATATGTATATATGTATATATGTATATATGTATATATGTATGTATATATGTATATATGTATATATGTATATATGTATATATGTATATATGTATATATGTATATATGTATATGTATATAGTATCGCTCTAAAGATAAACCATAGTTTTGTGATAACTTTTAATATTTCTAGACTGATCTTCTTTTGATTGCACAAGATGTTGTCATGTGTTCATATTTTTTTAATACAAAATGGTATTCTTAACATTTCACCATCCTAAAAAAAATAAACTTTAACATAGTGTCTACTTTCAAAAATTCCCCATCTATTTTCTGTTTTTTTATAAAAAGTTTCATCCCCTTGTTTTTTAAACATTAACAACGTTTTAGTACTATGATATTTTTATAAACACCACCATTAAACTTATCATATTTCATTTTAATTTAATTGTAGTCTCGTTAAAATTATTCAATCCCCCGTAATTACACCAATATAATACATACTTACATTAAAGTAACAAGCAGTTGCATTAGGGTGAAAAGTTTCCCTCCCTTTTGAAAAGAACTTTCCTCATCTTTTTAAATAAGTCTTCCACCTTGATAAAACCTTTTTAATTGTCATGCATTTACAATGTTGGGTAATTATTATAAAATATACATTTTTGAATGAAATGTTTTTATATTTTAATTCTAAGTATAGTTTTGGTACATGTATTTTCTATAATTTTTTAATGTTTGTTGTTATCTTAGTTTAACACTAATTTACATTGGTGTAATAAATAATTACATTGGCGTAATAAATATATTAACACACCTACCATTATCATGAAAGAAGAAACTACATATTTTTTAATATAAAAATGCAACATAAGATTAAAACATAATTAGAAAATTCTAAAAACTAATATGTACAATAAGTAAAAAAAAGTGAAAACTCACCAATATCATTACATTCAACCCATTTTAATAAAAAAAAAAACAAATGCAAACAGGCTTGCTCTAGCAATTCTGATATATGTATATATCACGATAAGGTCTTTGAACTTGAAGACCATTTAGTTTCTAAACTTCACCACATTTCTATTCCATTGATCTCAATCATTACCTTTCATTAATACTTAGAAATTAGTTCTAACCTATATCAAAAATAAACTTATAAGGGTTTTATATTAATGTCAGAAAGTGTTACAATGTAACATGAGTATTACATTACTTTTAACATATTATATTATTATAACGTGTTATACCAATATACGAAGGTATTATATTAACGTAAGAAAGAGCGGTAAACAAATGACATAATTTGAAAAATCAGCCTTACACTTAGAGTTGATTTTCTATCTAGCAACAAACTTATCGACTAAATTAAGATAAAAACCATAAGCTCATAATTAGATTGATACATTCAAAAACGACATTATAAAAAACAAATTGCACTGATATTTCCAATATATATCATAATGACCCAATAGGCCCATATTATGTTTGTACTGATATTTTTAATATTTTAATATGACTAATTTCTAACTTAAGGATTCAATTAATTAATTAGGGGTGTTCAAAAAATTCGATATCCGAAACTATCCGAAATCCGATCCGTATCCGAATTCGAATAAATCGATCCGAATCCTTATTCGGATCGGATCTCATCCGAACCCGAATTCCTTACTCGGTTTTCGGATCGGATTTCGGATTTCACAATTTTTTTATTTGGGTTATTCGGATTATTCGGATATCCGAATAATCCGAATAAGACTTCAACTATATTTCTAGCCTAATACTCATTACTCAACTATTTATCATGTTTTCAACTCAATACACAAAACTATTTTCACATATTAATAATATTAAATAATTATGCAATAATCGACCGTTATTCTAAATTAGATATTCTAATCTTCGAGTTTCATACAATTATCTATTATTTTTTAATTTTGAATTTGCGTACAAGTAAAAAAAATTAGTTTTATATCTTTTATTGTTATTTCCAACTCATAAATATTAAAAATAAAAAATTAGCAAAAACAAAAAACAAAAAAACAAAAAAATAGAAAAAAAATGTTATTTGGTTTATTTGGATAAATTCGGATTATTCGGATATATCCGAATCCGATCCGAATTGAATTCGGATAGATTCGGATCGGATAGAAAATTCTTTATTCGGATCGGATCGGATTTCGGATAGGGTCCTGAAATTTTCAAATCCGAATAATCCGATCCGAATAATCCGAATAATCCGTTATCCGATCTGATGAACACCCTTACAATTAATCTTATACAATGAGCATTAATTGTTGAATCCTTTTTTTCATTTTTTTTAATTTATATTTAAAATCCAATACTTTTTACATTTTCTGCAATTTAACTCCTATAATTTTCTATTTCAACTTTAGTCCCCTATATTTTTTATATTTTTATAATTTTTTTATTTTACATTTCAGTCTAAATTTTGAGAGTTAACAGCTGTAACGTGTGCGTGAAATTCAATGTTGTTACGCAAAATTTTTCCTGTTTAACGACTGCATCACAATGTGTGAGTCCTAGATCGACTTTGCTATATTGTTTCTAACATTTTACGTTTAACGTACATGGTTCAACGTTTTTACGTCTACTTTCTCATCGGTTTCATTTTTTCATTTTTATTGTTTGTAATACGAGTCTTTTCAGTGTTATTGATAGCTGATGATGTAACATTGGTTATTCATAATATACATGTGTGTATTTGAATAAAACAAGGAAACATACTATGCTTATTCGTCCAGCCCACATATTACAATATGCCGCCCTGTAATACCATAAAAAATCACCACAAAGTGTTTGCCGCCGCTATCACATGGCGTAAATCGGCCATCCTCGCCGTTTGATCAGGCTTTCAAACCGATTTACGACCTGTGAAAAACAAAAGAATGATCCGAACATTATAATTACAAAAATATAAATATCATAGTTTCAAGATCCAAAACAATAAGAAACCAAAAAGATAAATATCATCGGTGATGTAATCACGAAAATTAAAAAGAGACTAAATTGATATAACCGAAAAAAAAAACACATTAAATGAGTAGATAAACAGTAAGTTGAAAAACTGAAAGAACATCATCAAAACCCCAATACCCCAAAATTACTTAACCCTACTACCCTAGAAGGAAATCAATTAATAATTTATAAAAAAAATAGATAAATAAACATAACTAAAAAACTTATGAGAATAAATCTAATGAACATTAATCTACAGTTATACCTAACTAGGTTAGTATCCCGTGTATTACACGAGTTGAATAAGTATAATAATAAATAATTAAGAATAAAAGTTTATGAATTATAAAACCAGTTTGAATATAAAATATGATTATAATTGCATATGAATAGATATTTCAAATAAATAAACAATAAATAGGTTATAGATAGATAGATATATAGATAAATAGATAATCTAGAAACTCATTTTTTAAACGGATTATAGTTGCTAATAAACACGAAAAGTTACAGTACAATATTTTAATATAAGATATATATAAAATTATATATACATACTTGTTCAAGAGATAAAACAATTATATTATTTTTAACTCTCTTATCTAAATCATTTCATTTTTAAATATTTGTTTTAAGATTTTTTATAATATTTATTATTTATAAAAATCTTGTTTATTTAAAAACTCAAGTTTCTAATTATTCTAGTTGTTTTAATAAAATTACTTTTAGAAAATTCATATTTTTAATAACTATTTTTAAAAATTTCTGATTTAAAATATTTTGTTTCAAAAGGTTCAATGTTTTAAAAAATATACGAATTTTAATTTTCTTAATAAAATTTATTTTTAAAAGCATAGTTTGATTTTAAAAAAATGTAGATAAGAGAGAAAAATGTATCAATTGACCAAATTAATTTTTTTGAAGAGTGAGAAATTATTTAGGTGTTTAAATTACTTTAATATCTTTTTAGAGTGAAAATAAAATGAACATGTTTAGAAAAATAACAAGTGTAAAAAAGTGATTTAAGAAGATAATAAGTGACAAAAGAAATTAGCCCACAAAGCAACAACAGAGGTCCAGTCCATTCCAGAGCCCAATTAGCAAAAAAACATTCGTTAACTCAATTATGACGTACAACTAACAAATAAAAAAATTAGAAACACATAAGACTCACCTATAATTTAAGTGGTTAAAATGAGATACTTCAAGATCTCATGAAGTTATTGAGTTCAAGTTTCACCTGTAATAAAAAATAATAAAGTTTTCAGGTGGTGCAGGAGGTTTTCTCACTTAATGTGAGTTTACTTCTTAGGGCGGTTTCAGGTTTCATACTTGGGTAATATTTTACTTAATGTGAGTTTTTTTCTGATGGTGGTTTTAGGTTTCGTACTTAAATAATAAAAATAATCAAGAAGGTCAGTGGTCAGTTAAAGATAATCGAGTGGTTCAGTGGTTAGGTAGTAATCTAATTAAAAAAAAGAAACACATAACACTTGTCTAAGATTGCAGTTTTAAAACAAAAAGAAGAATGTTTTATGCATATTTTTAACACAGTCTTTGTCTTCTTCATGCATACCCTTCCAAAACCACTGGTCGGAAACAATCACCGATCACCTGCAGTGTAACTCCAACACTAACACGTATCGAACCCCTCACCGATAACACGCATTCATCCCCCATCCACATGTTCATCACCACATGACACGTTACACCACCCTCCCTCTTTATATATAACACCATCATATACCCCTATTATATCCCTACAAACAATCTCAAGAAAATAGTTAAACAACTTTTAAAATGAGGGTTTTTAATTCTTTTTCGGTTTGTATTTTACTCTTTGCATGCTTTGTGGCACCTATCTTTATCCACTTCCCTCATGCAACAGCGGCTTTAGGCCGCGGTGGCAGACGCGGTGGTGGTGGTGGTTCGGTGCCGGTGAGTGATGGACCGGTGGTGAGGAGAGATGAGCGGTGGCCGTTGGTGTCGTCGGAGTTCGGTGAGGTATCAGGTGTTAAGGTTAGGGATGGTGAGAATGGGTTTTACTATCTGCAGTTTATCGATATGTACCCTCGGTCTCTGTTGCTGCCTGTTTATCTTCATTCGGAAATGGTGTTTTATGTTAGCTCAGGTATTATGCACAGATAATTAGCAAATAATTATCTATCTATTTTTCAAAAACAAACTTGATGAATAGTGAATTTTGAATTATAGTTGCATTAATAAATGTTTGGGTTTTGTGTAAGAATTAATAAATGTTTGGGTTTTGTGTGGTGTACAAGACACCCAAAACCCAAACACATTTTAATTATTACTCAAAACCAATATACAAGTGAAATAATTCTGGATTCAAGAAACATTTCTCCTAGGTAACCATAATATGTTAGTTGTTTTATATAAAAACTAAGTTTATGAAACTTGAACCTAACAAGAGAGTCTTATTATTATATTTCGACTTATAATAAGCTCTGGTTCCGTCACTAATAATAACGAGTTCTTTGTACCTAAGCAGGAATTGGAACCTTGAGTTGGATCAACGTCGAGGAAGATGACGATAAGCTTCAACGAGTGATGTTACGTAAGGGGGACATATTTAGACTGAGTTCGGAAACTGTTTTCTACTTACAAAACGACGTACAATCCTACGACTACGAGCCCCGAAACCTTCAGATTTACGCCATTTTTCCCGGTTCAGAAGAGGAGCTAAAGGTATGAGCATTAACCTATATAGTATAAACTCACTACCTTGCATGCTTCAGGCTATGTTTGTTAATTAATCCACTGAATTAGCTTTATATCATAAGTTTTACAAATAGAAATTGTTAACTACTATTACGTTAATGTTTTAGGCTAAACAACAACTCGCTGGAGTATACACCGGTGTTCATGATTTAGTGCTAGGGTTTGACGATCAAGTGCTGCAGTCAACGTTCAGTGTAATCTCTCTTATTCTACTATCATATTGAATTGAAATATTGTACTCAACACTAACTTAATTATAAGTTGCTTAGTTAAAACGTTATTTGGAATGTCTAGAGCATATGTAATTGTGAATCATATAATTAGAAATCAAATACCAATTTGAATCTTTTAATACACTGCTACAAAACTAGACATTTACGACTAATACGATCGGAAACAAAAAAAAAAAAAGCAAGTCTAATGTTGTCTGATTTCAGGTGTCTGAAGAAGTGATAGAAGAGCTAAGAGGAGCAGAATCTCAACCATTGATTGTTGAAGGAGAACCAGAAGCCAACACTTCTACGTGGGAAGATGTCGGTTCTTGGGGCATTAGAGCCTTACTAGGAACCAAGAACAATGACATCTTCACTGCCAAAAACAAAAACAAAAAGAAGAAGACATACAATATTTTTAGTGTGGATCGAGATGTCGAAACTTGTTTTGGATGGAGCACAACGGTGACCGAAAAAGAATTGGAGGTGTTGAAACACACCGATTTTGGTGTGTTCATGGTTGATCTAGCCAAGGTTAGTCGTTTAGAACTCGTTTGATCTAACCAGTGTAGCAAACTCTCTAAAAATCAAAGCAACCTCATGTAAACTATTATGTTTTATGTACCCCACTTAGAAATTCAAAAAAACAATTGATGGTTTAAGGTAATTTCATGATGTTTTATTGTTGAAGGGATCGATGATGGGACCGCATTGGAACCCAAAGACCGCTGAAATCGCGATTGTGTTGCAAGGGCGAGGAGTGATTCAAGTGGTTTGTACCGGCATTGGGAGTGAACAAGGGTGCGAGAATTCGAGGCTTGAAGTTGAAGAAGGTGATGTGTTTGTGGTGCCAAGATACCATCCAATGGCTCAAATGTCATTTAATAACGACTCATTTGTTTTCATGGGATTCATGTTGGAAGAAAAGAAAGAAAGTTCTCAATTTCTAACGGGAAAGCATTCGATTCTCCAAATGTTGGATAGAAAGGTGTTGGAGAAGTCTTTTAATGTCAAGGACACGACAATAGATTGGATTTTGTCGGGTAAAAGAGAAGATATCATCTACGAATGCACCTCGTGTGCCGAGGAAGAAGTTGCATCAGTGCGAAGAAGAAGAAGAGGTGGCCGAGGAGGCTGGCAAGAGCCACGAAGGGAGCGGGCCGAGGGCGGCGGGTGGGCTTAGCGGAGTTATGGTGGAAGGTGGTGACACCCACGTTTATTAGATCCAGTTAACGGGAATAATAAAGAAGAAGGTGTAAATGTTTTCATGAATCTCCTGAACTTGTTTGCTTGTTATTAATAAAAGAGACATCATAAATATCAGATGTAAAGTGAAAAGCTTTGATTGTCAATATAATATCATGTTATTCCTTAGAGGGATGTGTATACCAACACCTTTTGTTATTTATTAAAAGGTCGTTGGATTTTAATAATCCTAACTTTAATTTATTAGCCGAAATTAATCTCAATTTAGGAAATGTTTATAATCACTTTTAATTTTGAACTTATTTTCTTCCAATGATCCCTTACTAACTAAGACTTAACCCTCGTTAGTTTTTTTAGGAAATAACATTTTTCAAATCTAGTACCGCCTAGGCTCAATTAGATTCATTTATATTCTCTCACCTCCATCATCACTTGAAATCTTCCTCTAACGAGTTCAAATCATGATGTGGAGAATGACGGGTTTTTGGGTTTGAAAGTTTTAAATTGACGGACCTGATGATAGATTTTAACTTTTAGTTTAGTGTTTTGGCCACAAAACAGTCCACATCATCAAAAAACTAACAGGATTAACTCTCAGTTAGTAAGAGATCGTTAGAGAAAAATAAATTTAAAGTTGATGGTATCTGTAAACATTTACTGAGTTGGGATTAATCCCGGCCAATAAACGAAACTTGGGATTATTAAAATCCAATAACCCTTTATTAAAAGGAATTCATAAGAGGTTAAAAACTATTATTAGTGAACCTAGTGAAAAGAAGTGAGAGAGCTACCCATATTTGTTCAATATAGGCACATGTAACAAGTTTGTTAAGCTTGGGTTAGCTCCAACGTTATGAAGAAGGACTGACTTCTTTGACAGATTAGGAGTTTCGATCGTCATTGTCCAATTTTAAAATCCAGCATTCACCATATGATCGATCTCAATTGTTAGACTCGGAATGAATAACAATTGGAATGATATACAATAATGTAAATAATGATTCTCTTTGATTACTTAAAGTTACATAATGCCTTACAAAATTGAAATTTACAAGCGTTACAATTAACAAAGAGAAACATTTGTTTCGTGCAAAAACTATTTTTTGCACCAAAATGTTTTCGTGCGGAAATTTGATGTTCTTGTGTGGTTCTTCAAGTTCTCGCACGATTGTTTTTTATTTTCCCGAGCATTTTGGTTTGACCTCTATAATTTTAGCTTTTGATGTGTCTATTTATGTGTTAAAAAGATACATACCTAAATAGATTCTTTTCAATATACATGATGTCGATTGTCGAGTTTGTACTGGATTAACAAAGTCCGCTAGTACTATGGGATCTCCTGGAGGTGGTTAGCTTTACCAAATAATGGGTTGTAGTACCTAAACCCAAAATATTTGTAACTTTTTTAATTAGTACAAAGTGGCTTGGCTCAAATATGCATAAATCATGTCAAACACACATGCATTACCCCAAATATTACACAATTTTGGATTTAAATAAATAAAAAATTAAATAGAACAAAGATTAATTAATTACAAAACGATATTTTAAAATAGGATTTGATTAAAATTACGTATGATTAATGAATATAAATAATAACACAATGATATCAACTTTTTAAACATTTGTTTTTAAATATTTTTTGTTCTTTCAACAAATAACAAACATTTTGTTTCAAAACAAATTGTTCTAAAAATATCATATTTAAAATTTTTATTATTTTAACTCCCAATTTTAATTATTTTTTATTTATAAACATTTTACTTTTAAGAAACACCAATATTGAAAATTTCAATATTTTTTAAAAAGTTAGATGTTTTAGAAAATTTCAAATTTTATTAAATTTATTTCTTTAAAAATAAGACAAATAAATAGAATTTTCTCTTAGTTTATTAGAAACTATTTGTGCCATTGAGTTTTAGATCAACTAGTTTAAGAGGATGCACCTTATGACTCTCCAAAGTGGAGGTCATGAGTTGGAGTCTCACTAGATGTAATATGCACTAAGTGGGCTAAAGGTTTTACCATAGTAGATCTTTGGGTGGTAGGTTCCTCTTGGAATGGTGGGCGAGCCGGTTCACCGGCGTTGTCTGTGTTCGCGGGCGTGGGTGGCCTTTCGCCAATGGGTTTACCTGGGTGACCGGACTTAAAGTTATTCGTTGGCCATTCAAAAAAAAGAAGTTATTTGTAATAAAAAATATATAGTATTATTAATAGTTAATGTAATTATTTAGTAGGAAAAAAAATCAGCAAATTGTTTGGTGAAAATAAATGAGGTGCTTTCATATCCATTAATTACTCTTTTATTATGATAAGAAGATAAGAAGATTCATTGCCCCAAACATCATACATTATATATAACTAGTTGGAAATGCCCGAGCGTTACGGCGGTACGGTTGTTGCATGTTTTTTTGGGAATTCGATTTTAGTCGGTATCGGCTCGGTGCGTTATGACGTAAATTAAAATATCAAAGCATAATTATTGAAAAAACTGAATAAAAGAAAATAATTACGTATATTACAAAAGTCTTTGAGACAATTATATTATCCTAATAAAAATAGTGAAAATATGAGTGGTATTTATGGTCGGAAATCACTTATTACCTAGATTTTAGAGATGTTTATTTTATGAATATAGGTTAGAGTTTTATGATCATCGGAGTTAGTTTTTGGTGATGATTTGCAGATACCAAAGAAAGTTAATGGAGAAATTATCACCATAAATTATCATCTTGATTGCTATTGAACTGTTAACAACTGATAAAGGAAAAGGGAAGAGGGATTAGTGCTCAATCACAATATATAAACAACATTGAAAGTAAATGGTGATTTTGTGTTGACCACGTATATATGTTTTAGCATTTGTATTATAAGCAATCATATATTATAATACTTTATTATAAGTGCATAAATAAAATAAAATGATTAATTTTTTGAAATTTAAGCATTACTTTTCATATGAGTATCTTAATCCATATGTAAAATTATCATTCTATCATTCTCTCACTTTTATTGTAAAAAATATAGATAAATATTAAAATTATTAAACTTATAATATTCCCCTAGAAAAATATTAGTATTATAGTTATTATAAATATGAAGATTTATATAAGTTATATACTTAAATATTTAAATAAAATAATATACTTAATTAAAATATTATTTAGTTAT
>BJCM01208900.1:0-12525 GCA_018326385.1 Flaveria bidentis | reverse complement strand
GTATTTATAGGTTAGGGTTGCTCATTCGGGCGACTGAACCATTAGCATGGTTCAGTCGTGCGATTGAGCCATGCGGTTGATCCATTCGCACGACTGAGTGTTCAGTCATGCGACTGAGCCAATCTCATGTTACAATCATACGACTGATCCAGTCTCCTGGTTCAGTCGTGCGACTGAGTTATTCTCATGAAGTTGTTCATGCGTATGGTCCATTAGCATGGGCCATTCGCATGATAACTTCATATTACTTAGTTTGAATGTATTAATTGTCATTACATTATATATATTAATTCAAACGACCACAAACCTATATAATCAAGTCAATATGCGTTAAACAACTCATTAAAAAAATATTAAACATTATAATCACAACCAAACATTTACATTTCATTAAGTACCCATCTGTTACATAAGTGTAAGACACTAAAGACATATTACATTAAGTTTAGAAACTAGGGACACATGTATCTACACTATGCATCTTATATGAAGATCAAAGTTTATCAACTAGATGTCAAGAGTGCATTCCTTCATGGGGAAGTTCGTAAGATAGTGTATGTCAGTCAACCCGAAGGATTTGAGGATCCTTACCATCGGGACAGAGTTTACAAGCTCGATAAGGCTCTCTACGGGCTACATCAAGCCCTAAGAGCATGGTATGAGAAACTCTCAACTCATCTAGTGAAACATGGCTTTCGCAGAGGAGTTATTAACTGCACTTTGTTCATCAAAGAAAAGGATGATGACTTACTGCTAGTACAGATTTATGTTCATGACATAATCTTTGGATCCAACAACAAAGAGTTATGTAAAGAATTTGAATCTATCATGAAAGCAGAAGTTGAGATGAGTGCAATGGGGAAATGAAGTTCTTCCAAGGATTACAGGTGGATAAGACACCAAAAGGAATCTTCCTGCACCAGACTAAACATGTAGGGGACATCCTCAGTCGGTTTGACATGGAGAATGCTTCATCTGCTGGAACTGCACTTGCCACGAACCATGATATGGCACCCGAAGAAAATGGTGATCTGGTTGATGCTACAAAGTATAGAGGAATGATTGGATCCCTTATGTATCTCATAGCATCTTGTCCTGATATCATGTATGCGACGTGTCTCTGCTCCAGATATCAGGCGAAACCAAAAGTCAACCATCTCATAGGAATTAAACAGATTTTATGTTATTTGAAGGGTACTCCAACATTCAGGTTGTGGTATCCTCATGATGATGATTTTGAGCTTACAGCTTATAGTGAATAAGATTATGGCGGATGCAAAATGAATTACAAGTCAACATCAGCAGGATGTTAGTTCTTTGGTAGACGGTTAGTCACCTGGCAGTCTAATGTGAAGCTGAATACGTTGTTGCTGCAAGTTGTTGTTCACAAATCATCTGGATTCAACAGCAAATGCGCGACTACGGTTTGCAATTTTCTAACACTCCTATCTATGTTGATAATTCTGCTGCTATTGTTGTAACAAAAAATCCCGTCCAACATCCTAAAACTAAACACATCGGTATTAAATATCACTTTATACGTGATTGTTATGAAAAGCAATTAATCGATGTGGTTAAAACAAATACGGATTTTCAACAAGCTGACCTCTAAACAAAAGCATTTGATAAACCGTAGTTTTTATATTTATTAGAGATTAATGGCGTGAAAAAGAAAAGTGATGTGATCAAAGAGGAAGAAAATGCTTAGTCCGACACCTTTTTTTTATTTTCTTTTATCCCGTCTTATTTTATTTTCTTGTTTATAAAAAATCCAAAAACACCAAAAAATTTGGTTTTAGAATTTTAGGTGGAGAATAGGTTAGATTAGTATTAAATTAGTTTCTTTATTTTAATTACTTAAAAAATGAGGGAGGAGGACAGCTTAGCTAAAAGGAAAGAAATCAAATCTATGATACTGATTCAACGTATATGGAAAATGATAGTAACAGGGAACCAATTATTTGGAAATTCAAAAGAGTTTAACTGATTAAGATGCAAAACTAAAAGTTTAAGTCTAAAAAGTCTAAGCAAAATAAAGGAAAAATGATAGTAAAACGAGTAGGCTACCAAGGTAGCATAGAGAAAGTAGACCTAGAGGCTGCTAGTTTATTATATGATGTGTCAGTAGATTCAACAAAATAGATAAGAAGACCTCATTAGTGGTTTAAAAATTCAAACTAAGTTGTTCAACCTGCTGTGGGTTCCCATCTTATCCCCTGGTTAACACAATCAACGCAGGTCCAATAAGGGATGAAGAGCAAAATAAACGGCACAAATGTGTGCGGACGACCATAAAAATGAGCAAAGCACATCGAAAAATGAAAAATGCAATCAAGCTAATAACTTATGTTGTTGGTGCATTATGTGAAAAAAGGAAATAAATTATCTAACAAGAAGACAGGTTGTGTGCCTCTCTTCTGTGCGGTGGCACTGACCTGAGGATAAGCATAACCTAAATATTATAGAATTCATTGTTGTTTGCGCCTCTCTGCTGTGCGATGGCACTGACTTGAGGCTTGGCATCTCTTTGAAAGCTCTTAGAATAGTTTCTTCTTGAAATATACCCGTAGATCGCTAAAAAATCTCCTGAGGAACGTTGATTACCATATAAGCGTGGAATCCACAAATGCTTATAGAAATAATTAAACCTAAAACCATCACCAATGTATGTCAAAAATTTGTGTATGGATTTAAGAGGACAAGTATACTGACAATCATCGTGAGATGTAGTTCTTGAAAGTTAAAATCATTGTGTGTATCTTGTAGCTCTAGTATGATTTCCTAAAATTGCTATTGACTCTCGGTCAAAACAAGAATGTAGCATCAAAATTGTGTATTAAAGTGTTCCAAATGATTCTAATATACCTATATGATTCCATAATGAATCATACCAGAAATGATAAAATAGAATTGAAGCTGTGTTGTCAAGGGAGTAAAATAGATTAGAAGTACTCTAATAGGTTTAAATCCATCTCCAATCAAAAATACAAAAATATGTTTTGGATTTGTTTTTAAATTTCTAGTTGTTTTTATTTATTTATTCTTAGTTGTTTGGTAGGTAAAAGTCGGACTATCCATCTGAATTCACTCTGTAGATCACTCACTAAAAGAGGTCACGTCTGAGGTGACCAATCGGGTTTTTAAGTTAAAAGGATCACGTCTGAGGTGACCAATCGGGTTTTTATGTTAAAAGGATCACGCCTGAGGTGATCAACAGTTTTTCAAATTAAAAAGTTCATGTCTGAGATGATCAACGGTCATAATATCTTATCTATAGTTAACAAGTTAAGTGTTTGAAAATGCATAAGGTCAAACTCATAAGTTTGAGCCATTCGCATAACTGGACCATAAGTATGGACCAGTCGCACGATTGGATCATTAGTATGAACCAATCGCACGATTGAACCATACGTATGGACCAGACGTACGATTTGACCATAAGCATGGGTCAATCCATGCGATTGGATCACTAGAATGAACCAATCGCACGAACGGAGGTGGCCGACTGAGCCCGACGCACGACTGAGCCCCAGTCGCACAAATCAAGCGTGCGAATAGGTCCAATCACACGACTGAAGGTAATCTCAGTATAAATAGAGGGGAGTCGGTCGCACATTTTCATCACCCTCAATCGCTCTCAAGTTGCACGAAAGCACCGATACTCTGCCAAAATTTCGTTTCATTGATTTAGCATTGTGGTTGTGATTCTAACAGTTACTCTACTCGTCTACAGGTACACTCCAACTGAACTTGGTCAAAATGAATGTCTTAAGTGCAAATTTTTAAGTGTTGAAATCGCTAAAACTCAAAACCGAGACTCCTCTTAAGAATAGAACACTTAAATGGTCACACATGTTGGCTTAAATGAATCTAAGTGCTAATTCGAGTCTCTGCGATCCAAATGATTCTAAACACAAAGTGGAATGTCATGTTTTGATAAAGAGTAAAACTTTTGTTTTTAACAGTAAGGTATGCGAATGGACACGCTGATGAACTCCAGTCGCACGATTGAGCCAGCCGAATGACTCAATCACACGTATGAACCAAGCTTATGGGTTCAGTAGCATGACTGGTCCAACCGCATGGGATAGTATACAACTAAGCTCAGTCACAGGCTCAATCGTACGACTGAGCCCAATCGCACGACTAAGACTCAGTCGCATTGTCCATTCGCATGACTAAACTAAATGAATCAAGTTCATTAAAATTCAAATGTCATCCATTTACACAAATTCTAACGTATATGTGTCTTGTGTTGCAGCACTATGGCTGAACGATGGATAATGAACATCAAGCACAACATATGTGCACATGTAGACGCTTTTCTGAGGATGAAGTACACTGAGGACATCAACGCAGGTTTGCTCAACAAGAGAAACTTGTGACCCCAGTTCAAGTGCTTAGCTCATGTCATCCATAAGTGCATAGCATCAAGGGAGGAGAAATTGATGAGATGTCCGACCAAATCTAGAATGCATACTTAGCACTAATGTTAAACCACCTGTCCACATGCTCTCACATGATCCTCTCCTGCTTGATGGAGATGAAGAAGATGATATTTTAGATAGAGATGGGAATAATGCTATGCAAATGGGTGGTGGTATATTTGACGAAGACTCTTAAAAAACTAACGAGGTTATGTCACTTAATGTACAAGATGCCTATGCTTATTGGTTACAGTGGAATATCTCAGGCTTATGAACAGCAACTTGATCCACAACAGAGCCAAAAGCTTGCTGAAGAAGTACTAAAGATTCTAGAAGAAGGTGATGACCGTGAAGTTGAAACTAAGTTTCTTGTGTATCTGTAATGTGATAATTTCAGCCTGATTTAATATCTTTTAAGGAACTGATTAAAGATTGGGTGTTTTGCATATCTGACTCAAGCTGAGGAACCGACAGATCAAGAAAAAAGTAATTATTAGATGTCTTAGTATTTAAAACCTTTTGTACTTAAATTATGTAATATATTAATGTAATTAATGATTATGTATGTCGTAATGTTCTATATAATGACTTATGTGTGATATGCTTAATGTTTAATCAATCAAGTGAAGCTCAACAGACAGATGAAACTAATGTCCAACCACTTCAACATGTCAAGACTCAATTAACCATGATTCTTGACTTTTAAGGGATAGTTAGAAGGTCTGTCAGCTACACGCCAGATGAGGGAGAGATCATACACGACCTGACGGATGAGCAGCTGGCTGAAATATTCAGGCTAAATCCGGATGAGCTGGTCAAAGATGCTCCTACAGTTGATGTGACAAGTGACGATGAGCTTAACGATGTCGATGAAATCGAGATAGAGGATGTCACGTCTGACCACTATCCAGAGTACACTGACCAAGAGGGCAATGTGATCCCTGACTTGGGTGACACTCTCGACAGTGCTACATTCAACAAACCAGATGAGATGGAAAAAGAAACAGAAAACAATGAAAGCCAAGCCCAAGCCTCGGACACTGATGTTGATATAAAGAAGGCTAAATGGGCAGCTTGTTTTGCTGAGATACGAGCCCAACGCACAGCTCAAAAGCAAAATGCCTACACCAAGCTCTACAAGGTCACGAAACATCTAAAGGTGTCTGGCAAGATTATTGCATGGGCGTATTTTTAGGATCTTAATGTTTATGCTGTTAAAAAGGAGAAGGGAATAGAGTACTTCACATACCCATATGATCTGAAGACTATCCCAGGTTTTGAGCTCAACCAGCTGGCATGCTTAAATTTGCTATATGCTGATCCAAGAAAGATGTAAGGCTGGTTTGAGGATACTCTAAAGAAGGAATACCACACCAGATGGGTTAACTTCAGACCTCAACAACCGAAGAGGTACATTCGTAGGTCTGAAGTGGATCCCATTTCTGGAAAGCCTAAAGTGGTGTTGAAGTGGAGTCCCCCACGCACAATGTCGAAGATTCCTTTACGAGAAATGCCACAGGACTTCACTCCACACTTCAAATGGCGGTACTATGATTGGAGAACAGGCGAAGCGGTCATAGTTCTAAATAGAGAAGGAAAAATGGAAACTATCAGGGTATTCGACCCTATGTGGCTTACAAACTTATCTGCAGAAGATGTCTACACATTGTACAAGTGGCCAGTATTCTATGATGCGCAAGATATAGTACAAGCCCTCCAGTTCCAGAATGTTATATGACTCTGTATTGCATTTGAAATACATGCAGGAGTTACTAGAGAGGAGAAGTACAAAAGGTTTGAGGAGCTTATGAAGAATGTATGTAAACTAGGTCCAAGGGGGAGTTTGTTGATACATATCTACCTAGTTTAGGAGCTTAATGTAAATGTCTGTCATGTCTTACATATATGTAATGAATGATTTGAATGAAATACAATATGTGATTGATGCTTATAATTTTTAATGTTTCATTGTTTATTGTGTGATAAAGTATATTGAACTAACTATATAGGTTTGAGGTTATTATGCATAGTTCTTAGTCAATAATGATTGAGAAACATGTTCAAACTTAATCGTATGAAGTCTTCATGCGAATGGACCATGCTAATGGACCATATGAATGAATACATCATGCTAATGGACCAGTCGCACAACTGAACCAGGAGACTGGATCAGTCGCACGATTGAGACATAAGATTGACTCAGTCGCAAGAATGAACCTTCAGTCGTGCGTATGGATCAATCACATGATTCGGTCGCATGCCTGAACCATGCTTATGGTTCAGTCGCAAGATTGGAAACCCATAACCTATAATACCACCTAATTCGTGAAATAACGAGACACTTAATAGAATCTTTACACATACTCATAACCTAGCCGTCCAGAGCGTCCAGAAAACCTACTCCAAGTTCATAGTTCGTTCCTGATCGATACTTAACATTTGTTTAATCGTTAGATCGATCGGGTTATCGTTCTCACTAATTGGATTGCCAATCAAATAGGATTATGCACTATTTGATCCGGTTACACGCATTATCAGTTAGTACTCCGTACGTACTTGGTCCTAACACATTGTGTATAAAGGGTTAAGGAGTGTGCCCAGGGCCTAGGTGCTGCCGGATGAGAGGGGAGATCATGCTCAATCTCCCCTTGCCAAGAGTCGTGATTCTTATGTTTAACGAGCTTGTAATCATTAGGTTTATCAATGAAACCATTATATTCTTGTTTGTTCTATTGTTTGTCTCTTGGTTTTGGTTTTTGTTTACTTCCATCAAGAACACGCTCGGATGTCAACCAATCTAGTGACTTCACAATTGGTATCAGAGTAGCAACCTGAGCTCTTGATTTATGGATCTACAATTTTGAGCTGGTTTCTGATGATGAATCTGAGTGCATGCTAGTTTGTTTAAGATTGTTAGCTGTGGATTGGAACCTTCTACTTTTTGCCCAATACCCGTATGAAGACGCCAGGAGAGCATAATGTTTATATATTGGGATATGCTAAATTTGAGGGGGAATTTATGCAGGTGTTAATGTTAATCAGGTTAACCTATGTAAAGATTGGAGCAATGAAAAGCTGTTCAT
This sequence comes from Flaveria bidentis, assembly GCA_018326385.1. Classification (NCBI taxonomy): domain Eukaryota; kingdom Viridiplantae; phylum Streptophyta; class Magnoliopsida; order Asterales; family Asteraceae; genus Flaveria; species Flaveria bidentis. The sequence goes on along the minus strand of BJCM01208900.1, from coordinate 5,015 downwards.
GTCATTATCTGGAAAAATCAGTCATATAGGGAATCATGCTGCTATGATGGTGTTCTGCAAAATAAACGAAAGCTATTGTGCCTAAATTCATTTTCAGGGATACTGTAGTAACCTGACTAATGAGCAACGTTGGCTAATATGGTTTTTCATTTGATTCTATTGGAAACCAGAGCAAAGATTGACTGAAGATTGTAAGAGATGTTATCTACTATTCGCAAGCAACGTCCAAGGGGGAATTTATTGGAGCATATATTGTCATATATAGTGTGTCCGTCGCTTGACGAATAGTCTACGCTTAAGGTAATACACCTGATATGTTGCAAACACATGAAAATGAGTCATTCGCAAGAGCATATTCGAATGAGACTCAGTCGTACGATTGAGCCATGCTAATGGACCAGTCATGCGACTGAAAGATGCTATTGGGCCATTCGTAAGACTGAACCATAAGTATGGTCCAGTAGTACGATTGAACCATACACATGGTCCAATCGTACGAATTGGCACAGTTGCATATGATATGGGCTGAGGCCTATAAATACCAGTTTCATTGTGTAGAAAGGGTTAAGGAGTGTGCCTGGGGCCTAGGTGCTGCTGGATGAGAGGGGAGATCATGCTCAATCTCCCATTGCCAAGAGTCATGATTCTTATGTTTAATGAGCTTGTAATCATTAGGTTTTATCAATGAAACCATTATATTCTTGTTCGTTCATTTGTTTGTCTCTTGGTTTTGGTTTTTGTTTCCTTCCGTCAACAACACGCTCGGATGTCAACCGATCCAGCGACTTCACAAATACCCTTTTCATCACAAAATGTATCAAGGATTTGGTTTTTGAATTTAGTTCCTTGATCACATCTTATGATTTTGACCTTGTGATCAGATTGATTCTCAATTTTTAGGATGAAATTCTTCAAAATCTTAGGAGTCTAATCCTTAGTTCTAAGGACGAAGACCCAAGTGAATCTTGTAAAGTCATCTGTGATCACAAAACAATAAGAGGTCCTTCCTAGACCCATTACACTGGTGGGGCCAAAGAGATCCATATATAACAACTGTAGGGGTGTAGTGATGGAGTTTCTTTCCTTAGGCTTGTGAGATACCTTATGTTGCTTCCCTTTCAGGCATGCAACACAATGATCATCACTTGTAATCTCTTTCTTTGGCATTCCAGTTACCAAATTATTCTTAATTAGTTTATTCATGTTCATAAAGTTTTATGGCACATTCTTTTATGCCATAGGAAAGACTTATCACTGTTGGCTTTAGACCAAAAGCATGAAACTTCTACAGAGGGAGAGGTTTCTTGCAAGTCCATCTTGTACATGTTCCCTTTCCTGGGGCTCTGAGTAGAATATGCTCATGAGGAATGACCACCCCGGGTTTGAGAACAATGAACTCATGCTTAGTAAAGAGCATGTTATGATTCTAATCACGAAATTGGGATACATTTAGAAGATTCTACCCAAGCTCCTTGGCAAAGTTTACCTTTTCAATGCTAAGCTTACCATTTGTGACCTTGCCCCTTCTTGAAATGTAACCACCTTCATCTCCACCAAAAGCAACTGGTCCTCCATCAATCCTTTCAAAGTTCGGGAGTAATGACCTATTGCCTGTCTTGTGCCTGGAACAACCACTGTCAATAATCCAGACATTCTTGTTTGCCTTGAGCTATCCCTGCACAAAGAAAATGAGTACTTACATTTGGAAACCCAAGCCTTACTTGACTTGGCACACTAAGAGAAACATAAGATAATGCAATAGTAATAGATCCAATGGTTATCCTTTGAGGATCTTGAGTTGTTGTTGATGGAGAATTTTCAGTCATTTGGTCTTTCTTAGACTTCCACACCACCTTTGGAAGCTTGAACTTGACCTTCAATACTTCGGAAGCTTTTGAGACTTCGGAAGTTTTGATGATTGGACCTTCGGAAGATTTTGCAAACACTGCAGCAAACTTCAGTGCTTCGGAAGTATTCCTTCCTTCCGAGACCAAGTTTTCTTCCGAAGGCAATTTTCCACTTGCCTTCTTCTTAGTTTTGGAGCTTCTGAAGAAAACAGGTTTTCCTTCCGAAGCTTGAATCTTCTTGGAACTCTTGAAAGTCATTGTCTTGGTCATGTGAAGAGTACCTTTATGATTATGTGGAAAATCCTTAGCAGGATGAGTAGTACTTTCACACATGACATACTCTATTTTCTTCTTTCCAAGAGCCTTCTGCTGGGAACAAGACTGACTTTAGTCACATCCCTTCTCCACCTTCATCTTTGCAGATGCTGAGACAGTCCTTTTGGGCTGAGGACTATTCTTGGAGTTGGATGGTCCAGGCTGTGTGGCAGTGGTACAACAGATCAGTCTTCTTCTTCATACTGAGATGATTTGAACATGAACCAGAACTCTTAGCAGAAGATTTGAGGTTGATGTCTTCAGTCTTTACTACTTCAAAATACTACAAATATGAAAACCTATTTCTGCGTAGGATCAAAAGTAGCCTTGATCTCTTGAGCCTTCCTAACTTTTCTTTTGCTCTTTCTGATCAAGTTCTTTCTCATTGACTTGATCATCACAGTCTTCTTCTTCTCCTCAAAAGAATAGTGGCCTTTCTTAGAATCCTCCTCTTCACTCTTCTCAGAGAGATTCTTCACTATCACTTCTTCATCCTCTTCACTCAAAGGATCTATGAGAGGAAGTTCATCTTCATAAGTTCCATACCTAGGTGATCTTACAGACAAGATTGTGTGTGGAGGAGCTATCTCATTTGATCCTAGTCCCTACTTGGTTTGAAAGCACACTTTGTTGTGCAGGGATGAGGATATCATGTTCTTGATGGTCTCTACTTCAAGAATACACTTTTCTGCCCTGGTTTTGCTTATCACAAGCTCAGGCTGTCACCCAGTCAGCTTAGTTATGAGATCCTTCATTTGAGTCCAAAAGTTTGTAAGCTCATGTTTTAGAACTGAAATGGTTTTCTCTAAGTCCTCTATCTTCACTTTATAATCATTTTCAGACATTCTAAAATCAGCTTTTAAGATATTTAAGGACTCAAGTTCAGATCTCATTTCTAAGTTGTAGGACCTATATATGTTTACTTTAGCAATGCATTCAGGTGTACAGAGATGTTCCAATACCTTGGCTTCATCATGATCTGGCATAAGTGCTTGGTTTCGAGAGGCATCTTCTACCTGAAAGCTCCAGTCAAAGCCTCCTTCTTCAACAGCAACAACAACTTGTTGCTTTGGCTTCTCATTTTGGGTAGCTTTGTCAGTGTAGTTTGCTCTACACTGTGCTTGGCCATCATCTGTTCTTGGTGTCTTACACTCCCTAGCAAAGTGGCTCATCAAGTTGTAGTTGTAACTCTTGACTTTGCTTTTATCCAACCCAAACTTTCCACTGGTTGCATTGCTGGGGAACTTCCGTCCAGTCCGCTTGTACAACTTCTTGGCTCTGTGAGTGAGAAGAGCCATCTACTGGACTATCTCCATGTACTCCAGATCATCTGGATGAATACAGTCCAGGTCTTCAAGGGTGAAAAGAAAGTTTCCACAACTTTTATTAGAATACACAAAGGCTTGAGAAGAACTTGTCTCTTGGAATGGGCTTCCTTGAGTATAGTTCTCCCTTGGTGTCCCTGGGAAGGTGATGAAAGGACCCTTTGATGAGTTTTCAGGGTAGCATATGTAATGATGTTGGGGTTCTATGCTATCCCTTTCAACCACATGAAAGGCTGAACCCATTTGATTGTTGGAGTTGCCAGCTGAACCTTGCATGTTCATTTCCATTTGGTAGCCATTGAGAATCCCATATAACTCTATCATGTTGAGAGTTTTCAGGTTCTCAGTTCTCTTGATAACCATATAGTAGTGTGTCCATTGCCTAGGAAGTGAGGACATGAACTTCCTGTACAATGTCTCTGTTCTCAAGAGCAACTCCTCCATCCACTAGGGTATTCACTATCTCAACATACCTAAAGTATTGCTGAGTCATGGTTTCACCTACTTTGAAGGTGAAGTTTTCAAACTACTGCTTTAGGAGATCCTTCTTGTTCTCCTTTGCTTCAGAGGAACCCTCATACATCAGTTTCAATGCATCCCACAACTACTTAGCTATTTTGCATTTCTTGAAACTCTATACAACGAGTTAGGAAGAGCAGTCTGAAGGGCTGTCATGGCTTTCTTGTTAATCTCTACTCTGTTCTTATCTTCATCAGAGTAGTCAGCCACAACCTTGGGTATCATACTACCACCAGTAGCAGAAGAGGTGGTTGTTATGTATGGTCCACTCTCAACAGATTCCTACATTCTTGAATCTAGAGACCTAATGAAACCTTCCATTCTTTGGCACCAGGTGTCAAGTCATCAAGAGTGATCAGTGGGGATTGTTCATGGTTCTAGTTTCCATATCAGTTTTGGAAATGGTTTCCATTTGAAAAGATAAGTATTTGTGTGTGTGTGGGATCTTAAGATGGTGAGATCTTATATCAAGAGTCTGGAATGCTCTGATACCAAATGCAGGACAGGTGAAGGGTGGTCACTTACAACATAACAACACAAAGAGGAGAGCAACTTAAATTAATCAAACAGTGAACTGGATTAACCACAAGTAAAGACACTAAGAACACAAGTAAGTAAGAGATAGAACAAGAGAACAAAATACACAAGGAGATGGTTTTCAAGATTATAGTATATTGCCTTTTCAAGTTCTATTACAAGTGTTACAAAGCATAAAAGAAAGTTACAAGAACATGAGATACTTATACTACATGCTACAGTCGGCCATACTTTGAAGGCCAGCTGGATACAGACTTGACACAAAACAAAATCACTTGTAGAGTCAAAAGGCAGATTGCCTTTTGACTAGTGACTATGACATGCCATAGCTCACATCCTTATCTATTACAAAAAGGATAAAGTACATGAAATAGAAAGTTATAGATTCAAGATCTCAATGTATAGTTACCAAAAGCATGGACCTTTTCACCAACTCATGTAAGTTGGTGACTTTACAGAGTTGTAGCAGAAA
>BJCM01208899.1:0-15615 GCA_018326385.1 Flaveria bidentis | reverse complement strand
TATCCATAGTTTGCTTGATACTTCATGGTCTTGATTCTTGGAATAATAAGTTGAGACCCATCGACCGTAGTCGTTGGCGATGTCTTAAGGCGAGCAAGCGGCACTCTCTTGGATCCGTAGATCAAGAGATGAAATTAGTAGATATAAAAAAGAAAGACCGATGACCGTGGTCAGTTGACGGTCTTTTGGATCCGTAGATCTAAAAATATCAAACCGTAGTTTGAGATCGTGGTCGTGGACCGTGGTCCTTAATGTGGCTAAAACACTGATAAACGAAAAATAAAAACAAGAACAAACAAAACATAGTGACCATTGCAAATGGAAGCCATAGTCCAGAAACAAACCAAGAGAATGGATGTGAACGAACTAAGAGAATGAATATAGGTAATAGGTTTGAATCCTCAACCGATAATGAAACTTTATTAAACATAAACTAGAAAATAGATAAGAAACGAAATATAAAATGAAGGTGGGACAGAGCGGCGGCGGTGGCGGCACACCACCATGTCTAGGGTTTGAACTCAGTGATGACGGCTAGGGTTAGTATATTTTTGTGGTGGGTGTAGCGGAGAAGAAGATAATCAGAACCCTAAAACTCTGATACCATGTAAGATGGTAAAGGCTTGATTGCCTATTATTGAATCATTAGGTTACAATTTATAAAGATCATAAGAAACCCTAAAAATCTAACTGGACCCGTGGGCTCATTCTAATCAAAACCTAATAATATATTCTAATACAATCTGTATTTGTAGCAGTCGAAACTGCACACGGGCTGAACCACGCCTCCAGACTCAAGCCGCAGGAGGCTGCAGACGCACAAATACTCTCCAAATCATCTCTCTTTTGTAAAAAGATATAACATAAACGTTGTTGCTATGGAAACAAAGTTGTAGTAAACATAATTCCTTATAGTATTTAGTAGTACTCAAGTTAAAAGACCAAAATGGACGAAACTAATTTAAGAAAAGAGAGAACTCATCTTGAAGTAATATATATTAGATTATCAGAATCACACACTAATCAAAAACCAAGAATAACAAATCTACTAAAAGTGAAATGACATTATATGTTACATGGATATCTAAATCTTGAAAGGTGTCCATTAAATGATCCATACAATTAACATTCATAATTTGATAGAGTTCCAAAAGGTGAAATAAATAAATTGATCAATAAATTCATTGTCTTGATAGGTCTCTATATGATCGTGATGCCATTTCGATGTAAGAGATATATCAAAGCAGCCACTATATTTTTTGGCGTGACAAAAGCAATGAGCCGTTGGACCTCTGGTCTTGCACCAATCCGCGCTATCAAAAGAGCAAAAACTGAAAAGCTTCCACTTATAATAAACAAACCCTGAAACCTACCAAAACTCAAGGTTTTTGGCTTTCTTAGATGATTTTGAGACGATAAAGATTGTTTCTCAAACCACTTCTGTTCTAAAATTCTCAAAGTTCCATCTTCCCTTATTTTGGCGATTTGTCTAGACATATCTTTTACCAAAGGCGGTCCTTTTTGAAATATCTGCATGAGATAGATTTATCAAAACAGAAGACGTTCAATAGTTATAAACTTGCAACCATCGTACTAAAAGAGTAAAAGGCATTAAGCAAGATTTAAGTAGTACTTTGGCAAGGCGACCTAGCATAGTCTATATACTAAGAGGGGATTAAGTAGCATATCATGTGAAACCAAAAACAGTTCATTTAAATATATAGCATATGATTATATAAGTATACGATAACTAAACTTTAGATATAATATCATTCCAAATGAATGCTTTTATTCCATGTACGCAGACAGTTTGAATTCAAACATTTCAAACGGCTAAGATTTAGCCTAATTCTTTAACAGACAACTATGATTTATCCCATACTTTTTCTATGTAAAAAGTGATTGACCATTTTGGTAAAAACATGGTTCAAATGTTTATTTTGATGATTTTCTCTTTAAAAATGTTCGTTGATAAAAACAGGTTGAGAAAAGTTGATTAATGAGGTTTAACAATATTCCGAAACATACCCAATTCACATGGATCAACTTATCGTAAAAGAAAAGAGTACTTACGAAAGCAAAACCAGAAGTAGATTGTTCAGATGAAATCATTGCGTAATCAGTAGAGTACTTGGCAAGAAACATCTTGATATAAGGGATTTCATCAATGATAGCATCAGCACCTCCACGCTTTCCACCTTTTGATAATGCTTCAGCATAATCTTCATACGAATAGAATGGCCTGCGTGTATAATCCTCAAAGTGTAAGTTGCTAACAGTCACTCCTGCCAAGCCAGCCTCAAAAGATCCTCCATGAAACCCTAATGTTCCACCCTTTGATGCTAACTCAAATTGTTCAACTGTTAAAAGTGAACTTAATGTCGCTGTGTAACTCGAGATGAGAATAAGGACCACAAGTAGCCAAAGTGCCAAACAAACAATACAAGTTTCGACAGATAACTTGATAATGCATCTTCTGTAACACAAAAAACACAAAATTTCTAAAACTGTATACAATACAAATAAATATAGTTATGACACTATGACATTGAAATATCAGGCCAACATATATATATAACTAGTTAATATATAATCGTCTATTCACACACACACACACACACAGAGAGAGAGAACTTTGAGCAAAAAAAGGGGTCATCAGAATGACCCAAAAGGTTGCTCCAATTTGTTGAGCAGCATCTTGATTCTTAGACTCGATAGCCCAAATGATGAGGCCGGTGAGCATAGCAAAACCGACAATGCTTATCCAAAGCTTCACATCAAGTGGCTTCAAGAAGATCCACATATCATTATTGTTTTGTTTTGCAAGTGTTCCTATACCCAAGTCAGTATAAGTCGATGTAAAGTCCACATATTCCGATCTGTTAGCAAGAATCGTTGAGTCACCCATGATAGCATCAATCTCCTGATATACCATAAATTACATAATGATTTTTTAAGAAACTCATTCATGAATACAATTAAGTATGCAATGCCAATATTTAAACATTTAACATACCTTATCATACACCTTCTTTATAAGATCATCATAACTTCCATTGTTAAAAGGTATTAACACGTACGGCACTTCATATGGTAATGCATCAATACAAGTCTCGAACACATCTACAGAGAATCCAGTGGCGTTTGTAACATTTTTCTCGCTGTCATGATCTGCATCTATGAAGTACTTAAAACTTTTGCTTGTGAGAATGCCAATCTTCAGTGTTTTACACCATACCTCTAGGTTTGAAAGGCTTAATAACAAAAGCAAAAGGGCAATCTTTTTATTCATATGGGTCATCATCCTGCAAACTACCTTTAACTAACGCCATGAAGCATGCAACATTTTTATGCAGTGTTTCCAAATCAGATGACCTGTTATTTATCCATTATCTATGCTACAAATAATTGATCAATCATAAGTTTACTTCCTTTTCTGGATATATCTTACGAGTTGGCAGGTTTTAGGGTGTTTGACTTTGTACATTTTAAAATGCACAAGTAAGACATTAAGAATCTTATCATTAAGATAAAAAGTACAAATTGATATAACTAAACAAATTTTAAATTGGTATGATTAGCCCTACCATCATATATATATATATATATATATATATATATATATATATATATATATATATGTATAATGAATTGCATTTTATAAATGACTTGGCAATATAAGTTTTTCTTGTACCTGCATGGCAATATAAATGACTTGGTATATATAATGATCTATAAGTTTTTCTTGTACCTGCATGACAATAACCTAGAGGTTACAATATCAAATCTATACCCAAGTTTACCTCCTAAGCTCATCTTGGCAATATTCCTGATCAAAGCAAATGAATTGCATTTTATAAATGACTTAGGACCTTACTATGAGAATTAATTTAATATCTTATTAGGGATGTCGTCGGTTGGTGTTGAGGGGATCAAACACACTTTACGCACAGAGGGATTATGGAGTTTACGGAGAGAAGGATAGAGAGAAACATGCGTGAAACACATACTTGCATTACATTGAAATGTGGAGGATTACAATTAAACTACTTATGGTTTTCAAAAGGGTGTTTTTCGTTTAGCGAACCGGTGCAATGTTTAACTACATAACTGCAACATCTTAGGTTACACAACAATATAATAATACAATTTAAATACTATGCTTAGGATTAATATTCTAATAATAGTGCTAACCTTAGGATAAATTGGGTTCAGTTACCAACAAAAAACTATCATGCTACCAGTTAGTTTTGATGTATCCTTCTATGCTTTTTCATCATAAGCAAGGTGGGATTCTAGCTCACAATAGTATGCATGATGTTTTCACCAAAGCATTACCAAGGCTATTTTTTCTTGATTTTAGATCCAGTCTCCACATTCGTGATCCTTATTGTGGTCTTTGGACATAATAATACAATGAATCATTTGGTATCATTTACTTCCATATATACTAATTGTGTATTTGTTAGATATTTCAGTGTAATTGGATTGACTAATGATAAATGTGATCATAATATCCATCAAACAAGTTAGGAGGTGTGAAGTGCATGCTTGTTTGAGTTTATTATGATCTTCGATATTAAAAACCTTCTTAGGGGTGAAGCCTCTAAGCAACGGGGGTTCGGGACAGCGACCCTAGGGCAGGGGTTCAAGGGGCAGAGCCCCGGGCTGGGGTCGAGCTGCTAGGTCAGTGCGGAAAAATTTTATTTTAGTAAACGTTGCTTTATTAAAAATGCACTAGAGTTTGTTTTTTCCCGAAAATTCACATGTGAAATTAGAAAGTTAAAAATGTAAGTTTGTATGAGAAAAACTGCCAAAAACAGTTTCCCCATCCCTGAAGAATTTTGAATTCATAAAAGATTGATCTTCTTCTTCTTCTGGTCTTCTGGTTCACGTTCTTGAAAACACACACGAATACATACTTCGATTTCTAAACTTGAGTTACATCAGATTGAATATTTGGTGTGAACTCAAATAGTTTCAATCTCAATACGAACTTACGACTCTCAAGTTTTTCAAGTTATTGATCATTTTATAACAATTCCTTTACAGTATTTGTATGAGAGAAAAAAACTGTTGTTTACTAAAAAAATAATGATCAAAACAAAAGAAAGCGTCAAATAATTATGTTATTAAAGTAATAACTCAGAATTTAACAACACACACGAACAACTGTTTAATAAAGCTTTGACTTCTATAAAGTGAACCCATGATAATAGTAAAGTAGAACAAATATAAAATTCAAGAAACTTTCTAGAAATATTGTTAATAATCAGTATGATTAAATTTGCAACTTGATTCAAAATTTTCTTCAAGAGTTTTCTTTATTAGTTGGGTCCTTCCTTCAATATACCATATTAAAATTACAACTTGGTATTAAAAAACCATGTTAAACTTGTTGACCTAGTGTTACAAATAAAGTAATATCTGAAGAAACATATTGCATACAGAACATGATCATGAACAAACTAACAAAGAGGCTTAAGTGAAAATTTGTAACAGTCATGCATGTTGCATGACTTTCGTATAATCCTTAACAATTTAGAAACAAATTAACAATTTGGATGAGCTCTTTAAAAGATAAGGATGAACTAATTATAGAAGCTTACGTGGTAAAAAAATTTTTTTGGGTACTATATAATTTGTAATAGATGCTTTTTGTGATGATTATCTTTTGAGTTTTGATAATGAAGATAAACTGAGAGTTGAGCAAAAAAAACCTATTTTACTAGACACAATATAATATGATTATGTAATGGATATATACAATTTATTTTACTAATGTTTAGGCCCAAATTTTCCAAGTCTTTGTTTAAAACCTAAAACTCAAAGCCCAAAATCATCTAAGCCCAAAAAAATAACACTTATAAAAATATGTGGTTAACCGTTAACCTAACGAAAGCAATCGTGATCAATCAAAACGAAAGGTTAAAAATTTCATAAAACCGAAGCAACCGGTTCCGGTGGGGGTTCAAAACCGTATCGAACGTACCGTGCACACCCCTAATTTCACTTCCATAACTATCATTAGCAGCACATGGATGTGTGAATATACATAGCGTATAATCTATAGCTTGGCGAATTAATATAAAACCAAACAATAACCTCTCATTCTGAGATTGTTTTTAAGTTGCAGTGAAGATAGCTAGCTAGTTCTAGTGGAACTTCATATCATTTCTCAATGAACAAGGTATCATAGAAATATCAAACTGTTATGATTCATTACGACACGTGACAGGAGTTGTAATTCTTTGTGTATGACGCAAGACAGAAGCGAAAAATAGAAAAATACTCTTCATGGGCAAATTGATGTATTATTGAATCCATTTACAAGGTTACAATAGGTTGTTTTTATACTCATTCCTAATCTACTACAAACTTAACTAATTAAACAATTAATAAAACTAATGATAATTATTATCTCATTCATTTGATCAATGATTATAACCATCAACTACCACCGCGCTGCATATGAATCCGTTAATTATGTGTTCCTCAAAGAAGACTTCTTAAAGATAGTCAAAGAAGTTCCCAAACCAAATTGTCAATTCAGCTATGCTAATCAACAATTTCTGTGAAGTTTCTTGTGCTTAATTTGTATGTAATCTGAGCATGCATCTTCTTTACGTCATTACTTTTGTATTTTAATGCATGGATTAACATTTTAATAGTCATAGTGTCGCTAATTTCTTTGGTCAAGACATGGATGGTTGACTTTTTCCAAGTTGACTTCCTTCCAATATATAGAAGTTAACATTGAAGGAATTATTACATAAGTGCTTATTTGTGAATGAGCATTGGCAACTGTTTTATTAGTTCTTGCAATGATGAAGCTTCAGAAACCTAGCAAAATAATCCATTTGGTTTTAATATTCTTGAGTTTTTTAACCTATGGATTATGCACACACTCACTTTTACATGAAAACAGTAGCATATTTTCGCATGACGAGGTTATAATACAAGTAGGAGTCGTTCTTGACATGGAGTCATGGCTTGGGAGGTCAATCCACAGCTTCATGACTTTCGCGGTCTCTGATTTTTATGCACGTAACAAAAACTATAGAATGCGGATCATTCTCCATACAAGGGATTCTAAAGGTGACCCTTTACAAGCTTTGTCAGCTGGTACGTTCTCTTTTTTTATTATCCTCTAGTGTTTTCTTATTGTTTTCTTATCATTTTGTCGGCTGGTACATTAACACTTGATTGTGTTACTTCTTTCTTTATACAAAAATTAAAATAGAAATGGTATAACTAAATCGGTTTAAATATCACTTATTGGTCATGCTAGTTATTCATTAAAAAACCGTTTTTAGTTGTTATATCTTCTTTTTAATTGAGGGTGGGTTTTGAAGCAATTGATTGTTGCTTTGTGATTTGAGCTTACAGGCAAGACTGCGACTCTGTGTAAAATGGAAGATAAGTCAAGTATCGGGTATACATATTATATTTTTTTAGCAAGTTGAACCTTGCAAGTTTTTAATAAAATTCTTTTGGCAAGTGTAGTGAGCTTTGTTTTTTTGTTACAAGAACAATGGTTTGTTTGCTAATCAAGTATAATTCTTCTGGTCATAATCGTGCACCATATCTTCTTTTCATTGATTTGTCTTCAATTTCTTATCACACGTCAGTTTTCCAGTGTGTGACTATTGTTGGAACTAAATATTCCAAATATAAAACATAACAACTTCTTAATGCAATTGAGATCAAATCCTTACTTACAGCGTAAACCAATCATTAAATCCATCTAAACTGAAAAGGTCAAACACAAATCATATAGACTATGCCAAATCATTCCTCATCTTAAAGTCTTCTAATGTCATCTGACTCGCCTTCCCTTTACCAGTGCTACAAGATAGGTCGAGTACGCCTAAAATACACACTAGAATGGGTTAGATTACGGTGGTGACTTCTATCTTTTCAAAACACTGATCTTTACAATTATCATACCAATATAAATAACCAGTTTAAGTACCACACATAGACTTGCTAGATTAATGAATACCATTAGGTATTGCACTCATAAAATGTGTTTCTTATAGTTTTTCCTGGGCAGTGCATGATCTTCTGAATAACATTAAGGTGCAAGCAATCATAGGCCCAGAAACATATCTTGAAACTAAGTTATTGGCCCCAATAGCAAATAAAGCTAAAGTCCCTATGGTTTCCTTCACGGGTTCCTCTTCAATGGAATATCCATTCTTGTTTCAAATCAAGGAAGACGAATCAGTTATGTCAAAAAGCAATACTGCCCTAGTGGATTCTTTTGGTGGAAAGGAGGCTATATTTTTATATGAGGGAGTTGATGGTGGGCGAAAAATCTTATCATATTTTCTTGAATCTTTTCAAGACAAAAGCATTAGAGTAAGTCATACAAGTGCAATTCTTGCCTTGTCAAATGATGATCAAATCACTCAAGAGTTGCAAAAGATCAAGATTAGTCACACAACAGTAATTGTTGTACATATGTCATCTTCATTAGCAACTAGAATTCTCTTAATTGCAAAAAGTTTGGGTATGGTGAGTGAAGAATATGCTTGGATTGTGACTTACAAAACTATTGATATCTTGCAACTAGAGGACAACGAAGTTATCGAGTCATGGGATGGAGTGATAGGTTTAAGGTCTTATATTCCAGCATCAGGCACGCTGCTTAACTTAACCACAAGATGGTACAATGAATACTATATTAAGTACCCTAGTTTAGCTTCAACCGAGGTAAGTGTGCTTGCCATATGGGCATATGACATAATTTGGGCACTAGCAGAGTCAGTTCAAAGGCTTGAAGTTCAGTTATCAAGTGTTGTCCCTAATATGAATTTAATGCTTCAATATGAGCTTTCGATAACAAGATTTAAGGGTGTAAGTGGCGAATTCCGACTTAATGATGGAAAACTAGTCTCGAATGGATTCAAGGTTGTAAATGTGATAGGCAATGGAGAGTTAAGAGGGTCTACATTTACTTCTAAACGTCGGATGCTACAAACCATTGGTGGTAAAACACTGAAAGTTGGTGTTCTAACACGAAGAAAGTTTAGGTATTTCATAGATGCATATCATGACATTCAGAAAAATATAACAACTACCACAGGTTTCTCTGTGGATGTGTTTAATGCTTGCATTAATGCATTACCATAAGAAGCATCGTATGAGTTAGTTCCATTTTCTAATGGAACTTATGATGATCTTATTAAGAAGGTTTATGTTCAGGTATGTAACCTCTATGAATAAAACAATCATCATTTTCATGCAAAGAAAATCATGTTATTAGTTGTATTTCAGGATATTGATGCTATATTGGGCGAGTCAACGATTCTTGCCAATAGATCTCAGTTTGTTGACTTTACAGCAACTTACACTGACATGGGCATAGGAACACTAGTAAGAATCAACCATAATGACATGTGGATCTTCTTGAAGCCACTCAACGTGGATCTATGGCTGATCATTGTTGTTTATGCAATCCTCACCACCTTCATCGTTTGGGCAATCGAGTTTATGGATCATGGGTCCCAAATAACACCTTCTCAGAGAATTGGAACAACCTTTTGGTTCATCTTAATGACCATATTTTTTGCTCAAAGTTTGTTCTATCTTCCTTTTTTTGAACATACACATACTAAACCTAATAAAAAATCAACTTCATTTCACTCTCTCTATATCTAGTAAAGTAAAAAGGACTCAGTTTTGATATACTAATTTACTTAAACTTGTTACGCAGGAGAGAAGCTGACAAGTAATCTGTCGAAATTTGTGGTGTTTGTTTGGCTGCTGGTGATACTTATTCTTATCTCAAGTTAAACTGCAACACTGAGCTCGCTCTTAACAGTTGAACAATTTAAGTTAGCATCAAAGGGTGGAACTGTGGGGTTTCATGGTGGCTCTTTTGAGGCTGGCGTGTCAGGAGTGACTGCTAGCAACATACATTTTGAAGATTATAGTCACAGACCATACTATTCGTATGAAGATTATGTAGAAGCGTTATCAAAAGATGGAAAACATGGTGGTGCTGATGCTATCATTGATGAAATCCTCTACATTAAGATGTTTCTTGGTTGGTACTCCAATGATTATGCAATGATTTCATCTGAACCTACTACTTCTGGTTTTTCCTTTGTAAGTATCCTTTTCTTTTCCCTTTTGGATATATAATCCGAGTAAGTGTATTGAGCAAACATTGAAAATTTTCATTTACAATAAAATTGTAACAAAAACTTGTAGCTTCATCTGGCATACATGATCCACAATTTTTTTACATCCCCTTCGAAAAAATCAAACTAGACATATATGTTAGCTTTTAATGTTAAAAACAGTGAAATATTACTAATGTGACACGCTGAAAGGGTTCGTTTAGTAATTTATTCGTTTATTATACTTCATTTCTTTTTACCGCTTTGATGTGTTTTTTTTTCATTTAGATCTTTCAGAAAGGATCACCTTTGGTAACGGAAATGTCAAGACAAATTGCTAGAATACGAGAAGATGGGACTCTAAGAGTGTTAGAAAAGAAGTGGTTTGAGAATCAATCATCATTAGCCCAAGATTCATCATCAAAACCAAAAACCTTAAACTTTAGTAGGTTTCGAGGTTTGTTTCTTATTAGTGGGATCTCTTCGGCTTTAGCCCTCATGACATCTGTGATTTTCTTACTTCGTGCAAAACTTGAGGTCCATAGCATCATTTCCTTCATCCTGCAGCAAAATTTGCTTGCTAATTTAAGGCATCTCTTGCAGAGAAATGCTATTAGGATATAACTAACTGGTGGAGTAGGAACTCAATGATGTAAAATAATAGTTAAGTGTGTATATATATACATATGAAAATACCAATCCTAGTACTTATTGCTTCAAGTACTTTGATCTATATTCTTAAAGCTATTTCATCCTACTACTTAATTTACTTTGTATATAATGTTTCATGGCAAATACTATCAATTAATAGTAAATATATCTAGTATGTGTGTGTGGAGAAAAATATGTTAAAGTTGATGACACACAACTACAGAAGCACTCTGTTACTTGAATGACAGAATGAGTTGTGCTTCAAATGAATGAATCATGAAAAATGAAATAGAAGGATAAGTAAACCTAGTTATGAGCCATTAAAAACATAAATTCAAATGTACTAATTAAATGATGTTGTTTTTGGATTGCAAGCTTTATATTGCTTGAAATAATATTATCAAGTAGGATTTTATCATGCATGAGGTATAGGTTTCAATGAAATAACATACGTAGGTTTTTTATCATGCAAGAGTTATAGGTCTCAGAATTCATAAAGGGCTTGGGTATTTCAATAGTCAATCCGGCCTTGATGATTAGGGAATCTAAGACCATGTTCTTCATGTCATGATCTTACTAGTTTTGAATCTTTTAATTACCAATTCAATTCATTGAAAACTATGAAATATTGACTAATATTAATTTTAACTAACAATTTGACAAATGACAATCTTAATTTTTATTTTATTACCAAAAATACTCAGTTAAACATATCGTCAGCTCTTTGTTTTTAATGGTGTGTGGCGGAAGCGAACAATATTCTTTAAACAAAAACTCATATGAAAACTATGTTGCTCGAACAAAAAGCGGATATTGATTAGATTATATTAGAACATGTAAGAGGAACACAAATTAGATTGAAAACTTACCTTAGAAATTGTCTCGAATTTGAAAGAGACAAAATTTACTGAAAAGACGCAATCGTTTTATAAACTAAAAATAATTAAAATTAGGTGTTATAATTAGAAACTTTTAAAAATAATATTTTAATATGATTTGTTTTAAAAAATGGTTAATTTATTTTGGAAAAGAAAATTAAAAACTAAAGTTTAGAAAATAGTATTATTATTTTATTACTTGTAGTTATCACTTATAATTATTACTCATATGTAATTTTTATCATACTCATGTTAAAATATCATTGTATACTTCATAAACTTTCATTATAATTAATATTTTTTAACTCATTTAATACACGGGTTTGCTAATGTTAGTATTATATAAATAACAATCAACAACTAATCAATTTTATTTTTTCAACCTGTTATGTAATACATTTAGTTTTATTTATGTTTTTATGTTATTTTAATAATTAACTTTCCACCTCTCGTGTAATGCACGGGTAACTAAAGCTAGTTATTATATAAATTATTATACTATATAATATATGAATGTTTAGAGATAACACGTGAAAATTTTTAATGAAATATAAAAAAAATTCCTCGCCTCTTTCTCATTTTTAAGTAAATAAATTAAACCACTAGATATTAAAAAGTGAATTTTCTTATTCCAATAATTTATTAAGATTTGCTAAATTATAATATTTCAATTATATCATTTTCTTAAAATATAATTTTTTAATTTTTAATCTTTATTATTTGTCATTTATAATTTTAAAATATTTATTATTTCTTATTTTACCAATGGTTGATAACATCATCTGACATTCAAAATTTCCATAAAAACTAATGATTTTAACAAGTTATATATATTATAATATTTCAATGATTTTAACATCTAACATACAAAACTAATGATTAATACGTACATGGGTTCGAAACTAGTATTTAATATATAGATTAATTTTTGAAAAGTTGTTATTTTAGTGATGATATATATAGTATCTAAATTTGTTTTAGGATCATTGGTATTGTTTTAAAGTTTGTCCAAGTATGTATCAGATTTTCGTTAAATAATCCGATAACTAACAAGTGATATAATTGGAGAAAAAAAACAAATCCCTAGTTTTTTCCTTAATTTTTTTTTCATTTTAAATAGATCGATAAAATGGTACTTATATCTTTCTAACATTTTTATTTGTTATTTTTTCTGCTACATATGCTTTTAGACGAGTTAGGTATGAAAAAAAATCGAATATAAATTTATAAATGACATAAATAGTTTTGATATGTATCCGATCTAACTGTTTTTAACAAACAGGTATTATTATATAGTTTTAGATTGTTGCACTAAAAAATTACAAAACCGTAAACATAAAAAGATAAACATGAAACTGTGAATCATAAATAATAAAATTTACGTTTTGAAAATGCCAAATAAATACAAAAATAAATGATAATATTGTACAACAAACTAGGGTATAAATTTACATGTTTTCTCATCCTCATACACTCTATCTTCTATTGATGGTAAACATCATACACATATAGTTTTCCGTTTTGTTAGTATTGAAATACATTATGATGTTTATATAGTTTTAATTAATTATTACAAAATTTTCATAATCGTCGGATTTTTTACACATTTCTTGTTCAGGCTAGAGTCACGATGAATCCTCCATCTAGCCTTATTGTTATGACCGTTCATATTAACAACGTGTCCGGTTTGGGTATGAAATCTACGCATCTACATTGACTTTTACGGTCGGGTTACTTGGGTCAACATAATTGACAAATCCAACTCACGTGTGTTTTTTAAAAAAATAAAATAATAATAACTCAATTTTCATTGGAAAAATCGATAAATTCTGGTGACTTGAGGGTCAACATACCATGAATATGTGAGGTTTTAAGTCATATAAAAAGGACTTTATCATTATGTTTACTTCTCGTAGTATTTTGACGTTATATACATCTAGAATGTTGGGTTAATTCCGAAGTAGAAGAGTTATAAGTGTATCTTCTGTAAAGTCAAATTGTTGTCTTTAGTTTGTTAGAGTTTGTTAATAAAATGGTTGTCTATCTAGTACTATATAGAATTTTGTATTCATGAGTTTAGTTAACACTTTTGTAATAGTTGATCATTCGATAGTTAACATAGAATTCATCAATTTTGTATTCATGAGTTTAGAGGGGAGAATGTTGGATTAATTCCAAAGTAGAAGGGTTATAAGTGTATCTTCTATAAAGTCAAATTGTTGACTTTAGTTTGTTAGAGTTTGTTAATAAAATGGTTGTCTAGCTAGTAGTATATAGACTTTTGTATTCATGAGTTTAGTTAACACTTTTGTAATAGTTGATCATCAATAAGCATTTTGGAATTACTTCTTGTTTTCTTCTTTGATCTTGGTATCCAATTAACATCTGGTATCAGAGCTTCTTGAAGAAGACGAATCACAACTCTGTTGATTCGAAGGATAGAATCAAAAAGAAGAAACTTTCCGATCAAGATCCGAAGGACTGGAGTCTGATCTAAAGTTTGGCATTAGATATCATTGGAGAAAGAAAAAATCAATGGCGACTCCACTGGCGAATGTAACATCCGCCATTTTCTAGATAAAACCCAAACCCGAAACCATTTTGAGATTTTGTGATTAAACTATTAAATAATTTTAATATATCAAATACACTAAATGTGCAATTTATTATTATGAACTATTCATAATCTAAACAGCTTGTAAAAAACTTATTGATTTAGAAGTAAATCTTTTCATAAGGTTATAACGATTTATTAATTAGTTTACGATAAATAACTAAAGGGAAAAATTTTAAAATTTATTTAGTTATAAAATGACTTCTAATAAACTCATAAAGTTTTATTAGTAGTTACGAATTACTATTGTTGAAAATAAATAACTAAATTATAAAGTTTGCAAGTTTTATGAAAGCTAAAAAAATTAATAAATAATTAAGCTAATCTATTATTTAAATTTGTTTTTATAAGTAAAGGGTTTAAATTGTAATTTCTGAAACTTAATATAAAAGTTTATAGCATAAACTAATAAAGCTGGATACTTCAAGGGACAAAAATGAAAATTGTTATAACCCAACCCCCACCTTGTTATCCCGGCTACACCTCCGGCTACCGGTCCGGTGGTGATCCGGCAAGCCCGAAACCCCCAAACAATTGGGTTCAATCAAATTAAACCATCCTAAACCCCTCGTGAACCTGTTTCGAACCTAACCATCGGTTGAATTGCGATTCACTCGATCTTTAACTCATGAAAACGAAACCGAAGAAACATATTCAAAAACCATAACCGATTTCGACTCAATTCGGGTTGAATGATCATAATTATCAAACCATAACGTTTCTATGATTACTGCGACCGTAACACCTCAATCAATTGAACATATAACGGCTTAATTTTTATAATTTCGAGTTGAGACATATGAATTAAACTATGAAGCCATTTGAGCAAATACCAAACACATTACACTTGTTTAAATGAGGGAAAACTTCAAAATCAATCCATTAAAGCTTTCTGTATTATCAATCGTAAAAAACAAAACACACAAGTAACCATTCGAGCAACACCATTTTATCAACCTACAACTCATTCGAGGCCTATGATCAAAGCAACAATAATCACAATCGTTTAAGGGGTTTCGAATATCACAACTGTTAGAAGCTTCACCCGAGTTTAATTGGTTTATCATCATCATTTTCATCTCGATCTGAATTCAACTAAGTTATGACTGCCCCTATCTCCACCATCATCGACATATATCAAAATCGGGTAATTAAACACATCTCTATACTCGATTTTATCTAGGGAGTAAAAGCCCTAATGTTAATTTGATTAACATACACAAATTATTGTTCAATTGAGTTGAAATCAAATCTAGGGTTCATGTGGAATTAGGGGGTTTCTTTGATTAATGGTTTTAAAAATACCCGTTGGATTTATAACAGATTCAAAGCTTTGGCCTAA
>BJCM01208884.1:0-18330 GCA_018326385.1 Flaveria bidentis | reverse complement strand
GAGATAGAGATAGATAGTAAGATAGACTATGATAAAAGATGATTTATGAGAACAAAAACATGTTCTCGTAATTATTAAGTGTAATGAAATGTGTGGGTAGATCCCATTTTTGTTTTTAATATTTGGATAGTTTAGTTTTTCTCATTAAAGTTTTAACACCAAGACTAGAGGTGTTATACATATGGAATGAAATGAAGAGAAAAATAAAAAGTTAGGGGGCAAATGATAATTTTGCAAGTAGTTAAAATATGCAAACGTCAAGTATGCAAATAGGTTTTTACTCTAATAAAAATAGCGTATGTTTTGGCACATTATCAAAATTGAGAATCAAGAAAAGAAAAAGGTTTCTAGTTGTCTACGAGTCAAATGGGAAGTAGGTCGGGGGCTGAATATCTTTGCAAATTAGGAAGATCAATGCATATTCCTATTAACCTTTCTCGATTCCTAAGTCTATGGTGAGTAAAAATCCTTCAATTGGTTGTATGATGCATTTTTAGGGTTGTATGTTTAAGAAAAACCTAATATGTTAAATTAAGGATTAAGGATATTGCAATCATGCTTAATAAATTTGTAATTCACTCTGATGTAAACTACGTAGACAGAAATAAAGGAACTTTTTATGATGCTTTGAAAATGATTATTAGAGCATTCATAGTAGGTTTATCATATTATTATGAGTGTATTTTCTATATTATAAGAAATGTTGTGAGTGAAGGATAGTGAAAATGTAATTGTTTATCTTTATATTTGGAGAAAACACTCTTCACCTTTATAATTTTTTAATGTTTTCAAAAGTGATTGCGAGTGGAGGAAAGAAAAGATAATGATAAATGTATTAAAGGTATTATTTAGTTAAAGATGATAAAGAAAAAATAATTAATTTTAATATAATTATAAGAATAGACATGAGAAACGTGATCAGGTTTCACATCCACGCCCTTATAGTTACCTAAAAAATCACTACTTTTTCTCTCTATATTTTAGTAAAGAGTTAATTACACAATTGGTCCATGTAGTATGCCTATATGACAGTATTAGTCCTAACTTTTAAGAAATTACATCATATATCTATACTTCAATACTATTTTTAGATACAAATTTGAAGGACAATATGGTAATTTGTCAAAACTCTTAATTTTAAGAGGTTCAACTCTTTATGCATTTAGTACAATCATGAACCTTGAACCCCACTCACATTCAAATTTCAAATGGAAGACGTTTCAAAATTCAAATTTACAGATTTGTATGAAGAGGTATCAATTCAGGAGTTGGTATCATGGTGGTTCTTAGCAACTCCTACTACCAAAGTGGTGGTTGATGTCCAAACGAAGTTCTGACAACTTCAGTTTAGGGTTCTGACAAACTTCTTCTGAGGATTGTTATCACAGTGTCTTTGGGAATTTATAGGTGAATTGTCACACCCCGACCGACGGCGGAATAATGGGGGAGGACGAATATAAGTCGATTGCTCATAGCACATGCTATTAAATACGTTGAAAATATTATTAGATATCATTTTCATTGAATGATACTAATCAAATAATTCATTAAAATGCAATAAAAATTCAAATAACATAATAAATTCTATTATTAATCTAGGTCCAAGTCCTATATGAGCAAGAAAAAATCCTTAAAACTGCATCCTGAAATCATGTGAAAAAGTAATAGGTCAACTAATTAATTAGTCGGTGAGTAAACATAGGTTTGTATACATATTTAGATTGATTAAATAATTAATAGCAATTCAATTCACATGGAAATATCAAGAATTATAATACAATAGTATAACATAAAAGACAAATCAATACAATCAAACCTAATGACTGAATTGACTCAGTCCGCAGATGAAACCTTATAGAATGAATGATTCTGTTTCCAATCACCACGCGATTAAACAAATGGAATGGGTTTGTCAAACCAATAGATCTATCATTGTTACCGTGATTGCACGAATTAATGATTGTGTTATAATCTAGTTTATTTAACTATGCACACATAATTACAAGTAATAACATAGCATGTATTGAATTGAATTTAGAATGAAATAGAATAAAAATAAATATCAATAATTGAATATTATATCACATGATTTCCTTGATACATAAAACATATAAAAAGGGCAATGAATACTCGCTTGGTAATTATAGTCGATTAAAAAATGATAGAATAATAGTTTTGACACCAAAGGTTTCTCACGGTTCAACCTAAGGTTTGGCATCTTTGATTAGGATAACAATGTGATTAAATACTAAATATGAATTAGGGTTTCAATTAGGATTTTGAGATTTAACAAATAGTTTTAAAGTAATATAAAATATTGACTAAATAATATAAAATAATTTTATTAGGTAATTTGGATTGTAAATGATAATGAATCATTAGTCCAACTGAGTATTACTTAAATATTAAAAAAATTGATTAAGTAATGGTTAAGTATAAAATGTGAAAAGAAATAATTTATTTAATAATTAATTATTTAAAAGTTGATCAAAATAATTAATTGAATATTTAATCTTTTAAATGACTACAAACTAATTTGAAATTATTTAGGTTTAATTTAAAATCATTTTATAAAGTTTTTAAACTTTTGAATAATTTTTATAAAGGTTTTATAATATCAAAACCTTAAAATAAGAATAAAGAATAATAGTATAAAAGTTTTAAAATTTTAAATAGAAGTTTACAGAATAAATTTAATTACAAAGTAATTTTATTTTAGTTTAATAAAATATTAATAATTTATGAGATTTAATTTATATTGAAATACAAATTACAAAGGTTTGAGGGTGTCTTTGTCGAACCTGGGACCTCTACTGCATATGCACAAGTGTCAACCGGTGGGCTAGAGGCCCAATTTTGTTTAAGAACCACCAAACAATCTTAAAAACACCAATAACAAAATCCCCAATTCCATATGAACCCTAGATTGATTTTGATCCAAACTAAACCACACATCGATGATGTTGACAAAACTCACGTTTGTGAGTAAGAAAACATGTATGAAGCTTAGATATAGCTTATTGGGGGATAAACCAAGGCTTGGATCTAAAAGATTGAAGTTTTGGGTCAAAAATAGGGTGGTTCGTAATTTTCAGCCCGTTCTACGAAACTGGGTTTTCATCCAGCGAAATTAGGTATTCATTTAGCGAAACTATGGATCTTCCTGCGAAACTATAGTTTCACAGGTAGTTTCGCAGACATGGTTTTCCAACGAAAGTTGGGCGAAACTGGCAGCGAAGATGCTACCGAAGATGCTGGCGAAACTAGCAGCAAAACTGTTGGCGAAACTAGCAGCGAAACTGCTGGTCTGGCAGCGAAATTAGGCAGAAATTAACTCCTTTGAGTGTTAACTTATGTGCAGGTTGTGCAGTGCAACCCTTGCTTTGTAAGCTTAATTAAGAAGCTACTTATCGAGTACATGAGTTCTAGATCCCCTATTTAAAGGTTTTGAAATAGGTTGGGGCTGGAAATGCATACTAAATATACCCTTGATTTCTATAAGGAAATGTGCTATATAAAAGTGTTAAAATAAAAAATTTTCATGCTAACCTGGCAGCACGACCCCAGCCATGGGCATTGCCCCTTGGACCCCATTAGGGGCTGCTACCCCTAGGACCCCACTGTCAGGGGCTGCCGCCCCCAAACCCCCGCTGTCTCACAGTGGGTCAGTTAAGTTTTATGATGATTTATGCTTGATAAGCATATGTTTATGTATGTGAATGTGCGATGCATGATGTTTTGGATGATGTATGATTGATGCTGTCTATGATGATGCTGATGTATGTTGATTATGGATGCTATGTATGAATGTTTTCTTATGTTCCCTATTACATATGATGACGTGACTTTACGTGGTGTGATATTGATAATGAACGTAAAGTATTATCTAAACAAAGTGAAAGATTTAAGATAATGAAAGTGGAACATAATGAAGGAACGAATGAAAAGCCTTGCAAGCAAATGAAAGAAGATTCACAACTCATTGAGAGTTGTTAGCTCAACTGTGTGTGTCTACAACGTGAGATTTTGGCTAACTCATAAGGGTTCATACAGACAGTTAGGGTTCAGTTATGATGACTGCTCCAATACGTGCGATTTCCTAATTAATGTGTGTTATACAGCGTGCGATCTTGGCGAACACATAAGAGTTTACACACGCAGGGGGAGTTTGTCCTAGTGACCACTCCATACGTGCGATATGGGGTCCTTGTCGCTTAACCCTAGATGAATTGCTTGGTGCTCTAGAGGGGGGTTAAGTACATGACAGGACCTAGATAGAAGTGAAAGATAAGAAATGTACGAAATGTGTGATAAGTACGAAATGTGCAAAACGTGCGAAATGTACGAAACGAAGGATGATGAAGATAATAATGATTACCTTGATGCATGTATGATGTGTGATCACGTACGATAGTAATGAAAATATTTTAACGAATTGAAGGTAATGCAATGTTTTTATAAAACTAGAACTCACTCAGCAATGCTAACTTTTATGCATTTTCCTGTTGGCAGGTGAGCATTGCCAAGGATGGCGCGGGGCAGCTACTTGGCATTTTTGGATGACATTCTTTTGTATAATGTTTTTGTATTGTAACATGAACGAACTATATTTTGTGATGAACGATGTATTAGTTTGAAAAAGTGTTTATTTTTTTGAAATGAAATGTTTGTTTAAAGTGTTTCCACTGCACGATTTTAGTAAAGTTAATGTAATTATATGTTTTATGTGCGATGATTGACCAGCTGTGAGCGTAATGGGAACGGGGCCTTACAATAGTAGAAGTTGCTTCACAAGTTTTACACTCTGCACAGAAAATACTCTAAGTGCATAATCTTCCGAAGCCAAAAACCAAATCTTCCGAATCCAAAGATCAAATCTTCCGAAGCTAAATATGAAGTCTTCCGAA
Source organism: Flaveria bidentis (assembly GCA_018326385.1). Lineage (NCBI taxonomy): Eukaryota > Viridiplantae > Streptophyta > Magnoliopsida > Asterales > Asteraceae > Flaveria > Flaveria bidentis. The sequence goes on along the minus strand of BJCM01208884.1, from coordinate 13,423 downwards.
GCTTTTGAGACAGTCTTCAGAAGCCAATAATGTGAAGACTTATTTCTTCCAAAGACAAAGAAGCATAAGCTTTTATTAGATGTACTTTTGGATAACACTCACAAACTTTCCACTACAACTCTGAGGACTCACCAACTTATACAAGTTGGTGAAAAGGTCCATGATTTTGCAACTATAAATTGAGGTCTTGAGTGTGTAACTTTCTTCTTTATGTACTTTTATCCTTTTTGTAATATATTAGGATGTGAGCTATGGCATGTCATAGGCACTAGTCAAAAGGCAATTTGCCTTTTGACTTTACATTGATCTTGTTGCCTAGATCAGTGTTTCCAGTTGACCTTCAAAGTATGACCGACTATAGGATGTAGTATAAAGTATCTCAAGTCCTTGTATTTCTTTTTGTACTTTGTAACACTTGTAAAAGAAGTTGAGAAACAATATACTTTGTCTATGAAAACCATATTTATTTGTTGTTGTTCTTAGTTCTTTCTTATTGTGTGCTTATGTTCTTAGTATCATAATATTGTCCTGGTTTGCTATTTGATCTGTTAAGTGTTCTAACAGTTTCCACATTACGAGACTGGTTGCATTGACCTCCCTTCAGTAGTCCTGCAATTGGTATCAAAGCATTCCAGGCTCTTGATGGTAAGATGTCACCATCTTAAATCCCTTAGTCTCAAGACTCTAGGATATGGGAGTCTGTTGTCTCTGAACCTAACAAACCAAGCACCTTTTCAGCTACTGTTAGAGGTGGTATGATACCAAAGGAGGTAGTTGACTATTCTAAAGAAGAAATGAAGAAGATTGATATAGATTAGAAAGTCATGACTACCCTGAAAATTTCTCTTCTGTTGGGACCGATAGTGTACGGAGTACAAACTGATTCAACTTGAAACCGAATCAAATAGCGCGGAATTCTATTTGATTGGCGATCCAATCAGAGAAACCGTTAACCCGATCAAACCTAGCGACTAGAATACATTAAGAATAGACTAGGAATGATCAGAAACGTTCTTTGAACTTGGAAGGGACGTTCTGGACGAACTTGGACAGCTAGGGTTGTGAATTCTCGAAGTCTCTAGTTTTTCCACGAAATAAGTGGTATTTATAGGTTACAGTCTTCATTCGTACGACTGAGACAAGCGACTGACTCAGTCGTGCGACTGAGTCATACGATTGATTCATTCGTACGACTGAGTCAGTCTTATGACTCAGTAGTGCGATTGACTCAATCACATTGTTCAGTCGTGCGATTGGCCCACTCGCATGGTCCAGTCGTGCGACTGAATCAGATTACTTAGTTAAACACATTCTTGAACCTTTAATGATTCAGAACATGTCTAACAACTGTAAGCCTATATAACATGTTCATATATGCGTGTACCAATACATAATATCAATAGATATAACATTAAACAATCAATAAACATTCACAGAAGAGTTTTTTATTTCATAGATTCAACATTACATATGTGTTACAAGATGAAAGTCTATTACATTTAAGATCACTAGACTAGAACTAGGGACATGTGTACCAACATCTTCCAAACTCCATAGACAAAGGCTTCAAGAAGTGCAAGACTACTAAGCAACTATGGGATGCACCAAAGATCATGTATGAGGGGTCCACTAAAGTAAAAGAGAACAAGAAAGACCTCTTAAAGCAGTAGTTTGAGAACTTCACCTACAAGATAGGTGAAACCATGACTCAATAATACTTCAGGTATTTTGAGATTATGTATACTCTAATGGATGTTGGAGTAAATCTTGAAAACAGGGACATTGTGAGGAAGTTCATGTCCTCTCTTCCTAGACAATGGGCACATTATTGTGTTGTTATCAAGATAACTAAGAACCTTAAAACTTTTACTCTTACAGAGTTTTATGGTATTCTTAGTGGCTACCAATTAGTAGAGTTTAGCCCTTCATGTGGTTGAAAGTGATTGAAGAGAATCACAACATCATCCAACTGCTACCCTGACAACTAACAAAAGAGTCCTTTCATCACCTTTTTCGAAGACACCAAGAGAGAGCTACACCCAAGGAAGCCCATTCTAAGAGACAAGCTCTTCACAAGCATTTGTATCTACTGATTAAAGCACAAGCAACTTTCTCTTCACCTTTGATGACTTGGGCTATATTAATGCAGATGATCTAGAGTACATGGAGAAAGTCCAACATATGGCTCTTCTCACTCATAGAGCCAAGAAGTTCTACGAGAGGATAGGGAGAACAATAGGACACTTTACTAGAGAGTGCAAAAGCACAAACCAGACCAAAGAAAAGAGTTACAACTATAACCAAATGGGACACTTTACTAGAGAGTGCAAAGCTGAGCTTTTGATCAACAAAGTAAATTATTACAACTGTAACCAGATGGGACACTATGCAAAAGAGTGAAAGGCACCAAGAAGAAATGGTGGCCAAGCACAAACCAGACCAAACAACACTGATGGAGCCACCAAGAATGAGAAGCCAAAACAACAAGATGCAATTGCTATTGAAAAAGGAGGCTTTTACTGGAGCTTTCAGGTTGAGGATGCATCTCCGAATCAATAATTGATGGTAGATGATGAAGAATCCAAGGTATTGAAACATCTTTGTACACCTGAATGTATTATTAAAGTTAGCAGATATAGGTCCTATAATTTAGAGATGAGAGATGATCTTGAGTCTTTAAGCATCTTAAAATCTGATTTCAAAAGAGCTGAAAATAATTACAAACTTAAAATTGAAGATTTAGAGAAAACCATTTCCACTCTTAATATGAACATACCAAATACAGAACTAAGATATAAGATCTCATCACTGAATTAACTTAATGCTAGGCTGAGCTTGTGATCAGCAAAGCAAGGGCAGAGAAATATGTTCTTAAAGAAGAGACATTCAAGAACATAATATCCTTATCCTTGCATGCAAAAGTTTTGCTGGATTGATATATGTCACTTAACACTTTGTTTTCTCTCAAACTTACTTAGACTCACACGGTTTGATGAAGCAAAATCTCTCAGAGAGTTGATTATAATATACTAAGTAACTTAGGAACACAAAGAAATAATTTTCAAGGTACTTGCATATATAACTTCTCAACTCAAAGTTTACAAGACTCTTACAAGCATGATACAAGAGTTACAATGAGAAACTATATATACTATCACCTACAGCCGGTTATAATTTGATACTAGCTGGAATCCTTTAACTAAAGCAGATACTACAAAGCTATAGTTATGGTATCTTAGATAATGTCTTATCTAAGATATGGTAGTCTTGACATGTCCATGACTTACCTTATGTCACGAACTAAAGTTGGCAACTATACTAACAAATAAAGGTGAATAGTGCGATAAGGTATGGTCAACTACATGGCATTTTGGGAAAACGCCATGCAGTATTAGAGGTCTATAGTGGAGTGTCAGAGAAGCATACTTATGTCCACTGGTCCATAGCAGCATCTTGCGAAGGTTAATTGGCTTTGGAAAAACAAGTTCTTCCGAAGCCTTTTATACTTTGGAAGAGGCTGCTTCTTTCGTGGCTTGAGGACTTCTTCTTCAGAAGTCATTGTCTTTGAATTCTTATAAGTCTTGAACTTCGGGAGAGAAGACTTTGTCTTTAGAAGTTGGAGCTTTTCCTTCGGAAGATGATCTTGCACTTTGTCTTCGGAAGAACTCCATTTCCTTTGAAAGTCCATACTTAGCTTCGGAAATCCTTTATAAGTAGAACCAAAAATAGTCTAAGTGTTTAGTTTTTGTTGCACTAACCTTTCAAGATCTAACAAATTCCCCCTAGGATGATGCTACCAAAACCTCACTTACGTCTGCTTCTCAAAACTTTATGCATAAAGGACAATAGATATTTGTCTATTTCTTTGTTTTGTCTAGCAGTTGTGTTGAGAAGTCTGTGCAAGTCATCAGTGGATAGGAGATCTAGTCTATTACTCCAAATGACATGCACCCTTTGTTGTGCCCCCCTGAAGATTAGTTGATGAGATTTATAGTCATACTCCTATGTAACAATGGATTCAATGTTAGGATCTACAACCATTTGAAGAAAGGCTTTGCCTTTGGTTGTTGATCCCTTCCTCTCCTCTTCTGCTTTCAGTTTTAACTCATCTTTAATTCTTGTCCTAGCTGTTAGATCAGTCAGGTGAAGGCTGATATGGTGATTTTTGATGTGGGCAGCTAACTCAGAGTTTGAGGGGTTGGAGAATGGCTTCTCTGCTAACTCAGCAATATCAAATCTGCTTAAGTGTAGCAGAGATAAGGCATTAAGCCTGTTCAGCTTGCTATTCTCTCTCTCAACAACAAAACTGTGAGAAGAGTCTTCAAACCTCCACTGGACAATCTTCTTTCTTGGCATGAGGGGTTTGCTAGGTACTTTGTCCCCCTTCTTGGTATCCAGCAAAGTCACCCAGTTCCTTCTTAGCTTCTTCTCTACATCATTGAGTGAATCTGAGTTGAGTCCAAGAAGTTTAACAGCTTGGTGCAATGTTCCTCTTGGCAGATCAAGGAACTGATCTCTTATGAGGGAACATGAGGATCCATCAACAAAAGTTAGCTTGATAGAGTCCTCCTCATAAGAGATGTCGCTTAAGGTTGTGCATCTGATGCGCTTCATCTTGATCTCCTTAAACTCCTCTAAGGCGAGATGTTTAGAAGGCTGAGGGGATGGTTTGGATGGTTGTTAGGTAGGTAGAGGTGGTTCGGTTTTGGGTAGTGTTTTCAGTTGAAGGGTAATAAGTTGAGGTGGTTGTGGTGATGAGGTAGGAATGGTGGTTGGTGTAGGTTTAGGGGAGTAAGGTTCTGAAGTGGGTTCAACTTTGATAGAAAAGGGAGATAGGAAAGGCTCAGGTTGAGGTTCGGGTTGGGGTTGAGTGTGGGTTGTAGCTTGGGATTAAAGTGTTGGTTTGAAGATCATCCCTGTCCCCTTCTGTATATCTTTGTTCTTTTACCCAAGTGAATGTCAGCGTTGATGTTACTGACATGTCGCTGGAGTGTCTTTTCAGACATGGGTCTCACTGGCCTACAAGAGAAGTTATGAGCCCGGAGATAGTCCTTCATCCAGGCCTTCTCACCTATCTTCTTGGAAGCAATGACCCCAAATTCTTATTCCTTTTTCTTTTTCTCCCTCATCTTCTCTTTTGCAGGTTTCTTCCTCTCTTTTTCCATCTGATCCTACTCTTTGTTGAAGAGCCATATGATCATGTCAATGTTGTGTGGAGATAGTTCTTGAAGAGAGAAACCCCTAGAGGTTAAGAAATTTATCCTTTCCTTCCTAAGTTGCAGATCAGCTTCCCTTTTCTTCATTTCTCTTTTCTTTTTTAAGGCCAACCTTACTGCTTCCTCCTTTCTCTCAATCTGCAGCATGGTTGCCTTTTCTAGCTCCACTAACTTCTCTAGTGGTAACAGGAGTTTATCTTTAGTGACAACTCTAAGCTTGATGAGCCTGTCAATGATCTCCACCCTTTTCTTGTTGTTGACTGCGTCCTAGTTGGTTGTAGCTGCTTTGGAGCTAGCAGCTAACAACTTCCAAGTTGGGACTCTACTTTTTCTTTTAAGTATCTCAATCCTCTCCTCCTCCTGAAGCTCTTCTACAATCATCTTCTTGCATTTAACATATTTGGAAGTGCTAGACTTTGGTGGTTCTTGGATGGAGGGTTCAGGGTGAGACATGGTGGATGGAGATAATGAAGTTGTTTGAGCTAGGAGTCAGTTGAGAAAGTCCTCACTGTTCACCTCAGATGCCAGCTCTAGAATTGCATCTATGATGATTAGATCCTAGGACAATGAGCACAAGCTTTCCGCAGCTTCTATCTCAGAGTCGAAAGATTGAAATTGTTCTTCTGAGACTTTGACTTTAGCTTCGGAAGTCTGAGGGAATGCATTACCTGTCCCAACTATTTCAGTTGCTGGGCCATCAGTCCTTATTTCCCATTCAAAATGAATCTCAGGTTCCATTTGGGCCTTAGGTTGACCAACTTCTTCCACAGTGGTAAAAGGTGCACTTAGCCACTGAAGCTCTTCAGCTCCGAAGTATATTATAGTCGTATCAGGGCTAGGCTGATCTAAAGAAGATCTAAATAGAAACTTGGAGAAGATTCTGTTGAGATCTTTAAGCATCCTTGGGTCTATTTGCAGGACAACTTGAGTAGGCTCAAGAAAGACTGTTGCTATGCGAGCAGAGTATCTAGCAGATAGAGAAGTTAAAGCTTGGCTCTGTGGTTCCTCTATTGTTTGTCTCTGAACATTCTCCCCCTTTTTGGTAGAACCATCTTGAGAGCTAGATAAGCTAGAGGAAGAGGTCAATGAGACCTGAATAGGTACGTGCCTAACAGATCTCTCAATCTGTTTCTCAGCTAGTTGAGACTTGCGATTTTCAATCTCAAGTTGCTAAGTGGCAGACCTATCCTCTAAAGTCTTAACCTTTGATTCAAGATTTGAGACTTTAGAGAGTAGGACTTGAATGGTGAGTTTCATACTACCATCATCTTCTTGTGAAGAATCATGGGGAGATGAGATTACATACCTTGTATGTTCACCCTCACCACCAGATGTGGTTTCTTGGCACCCTGGTTTCCCTTGCCTGAGGATCTCTCTTTCAGAGTCATCAAAAGGCATGGTTGCCGTAGATTCAGTCTTAGAGATGGTACCACTGGCTTGAGGATCCAATGAGTTTCCTTCAGTAGTGGCAGTTGAATCTACATGAGTCCCCTCCACATCCGTGGGACTCACCTCAGTTGATTTGAACTGATGTGTGCTAGAGACAACAGGTCCCTCTAGGCTATGTTTATCTGATAGAGGGTGTTGTGGTTCAACTTCATTTCCATGAAGAGGCGTAATATCCTCATCACTTCTGATTAAAAGGCCAGTAAAGGATAGGGAAATGAAGCCTACTAACCCGGGATGTTGGTCAATGTCTATTGGCATTGAGCCTTTGGTGGGGCTATCCCTTTTTGGTTTCTCAGGAGAGTGTTAGGACTTATCCTGAGGGCATGTGGCCTGGTTTTGGACCTTAGGGAATTGAGACTAAGGAGACTCAAATTCCATATTGAGGTTAAATGAGAAGGATGGTGAGACCTCAAACTGAGTGGGAGCCTATGGTTCCACTATAGTCTTTTTGGTTTGAACAGGAGGGGCTTGCTCAATCATAGTAGACTGAGCAAGTGTTCGTTTGCGTCTCTGATATGTGTGTTTGATGGGGTGACAGGAAGATTAGGCAAATTAAGAGCAGTTGCTGGTGTGGGTTCATCACCTGTGGGATGAACAAGGATGTCACCAGGAGCCATTGGCTCAATCATACCTGTAAGAAGTGTAGTCTGTCTTCCAGTGAAATTGGTCGACACTCTCTTCAAGATCTTTAAGATGGTCGGGCTCATATGAGGGACATGCCGAGTAGCTGCACAAACAAGCTTACTCTGGTCCAACTCACAGTTGATTATGTGCTAGATGAACCTAGGATACATAAAGAATGTGTCCTTTTGAAGGTTTCCCATGAGGTTAGTCAACACAAACCTTGAGTAGTTGAGGCAAAGGATCTTCACCAATCCATGAACTAGGCAGCCTAGTTCATATAGGATCTGATCCCATCCCCTAGACTTGTTAGACAAACAATAGAGAACAATGTGAAGTAGAAACTTCCTGTTATGGGAGAAATTGAACTTGTACACTGTAGATCAACTCACATCTCCACTATATCCCATTTAGAGATATGTGTCATCTAGGTCTAATTTGGGAAACTCAGTAGGAGCGCCTTCATCGTGGAGCTCCAGATGCTCCCGGATGACTTTTTCAGTAATGATTAACTCCCGGCCAGAAATGCTCAACCTAATAACCCTTACTCCGTTTAGGAGTAATATCTGACCATTACCCCAAATTATTCCATGTGATTCAAGTAAAAGGTGGGGTTCATGGTCAGAGCGGTAAACTAGGTAGATTTGGTAAGAAAAGAGATGATGTCTGAGAAGTCGGCATCCTTGGTAGAGTCCAGGAGTGCGACTTGGTTGGGTTGAAGGTTGAGTGCCATTGTAAGAAAGAATATGATGAAATAAGTTTGAGCAGGGTGAATTTGGGGTGAAGGAAGCTTTGGACATTAAATTTGGTAAAAAGATTAATGGGTGGTATGGAGATTTTTAGGGTTGTGGATAAGGTGAAAAGATGGTTTGATGTGAGAAGTGACAGTGGCGGTAAGGTTAAAAACCATTTTAAAAAAATTCTGACATCATTAAGCATTCTTCCGAAGTCAAAACTTACTTTCTCAAGTAAATAAATTTACTTTCGAGAGTAAGAAGGTCTTCCGAATGAAGAAGTGTTTAAGCATCGGAAGCAGTGAAGATATACTTCCAAGACTAAAAACTCTTCAGAAGATAAAGCTTAAACTGAGGAAATTGCCTTCAGAAGATAATGAAGAATTCTTTCTAGGGTAATTTTCTCTTCGTAAATGCTCACACTTAGTCAATTTTGAAGACTAGCCTTTTGTAACAAGGCTTAGATTGTATTTGACAGAAGACAAGACACATTTTAAAAATGTTTTCAAGTGAGATATTTTAGTCGATGTTGATCATGCCAATAGCCGTAGTGAGATACTTAAATCATTGTTCATCAAAGGCTTTGGTGAACAAATCAGCATATTGTTCATTTGAGTCAACTTTGACTAATTTAATCAGGTTTTTCTCATTAACATCTCTAATGAAATGGTACCTGATGTCAATATGCTTTGTCTTGGAGTGCTTTACCATATTCTTAGTAATGGAGATTGCACTCTTGTTGTCAATGTGGATAGGAGTGCTCATGAAGTTGAATCCATAGTCTAGCATCTGATTTTGAATCCAGAGCAGCTAAGCACAGTAACTTGCAGCAACAATGTATTCAACTTCGACAGTAGATGTTAAGACACAAGATTACTTCTTGCATTGCCATGAGATTATCCTTCCACCAAGAAATTGACATCCTCTTGATGTGGATTTCTTGATGATGTTGCAGTCACCATAGTCACTATCAGTATAGCCATAAAGATTCAATTTGGAGTTCCTAGGATACCAAAGACCAAGATTTGGTGCTCCCTTGAGGTATCTAAGAAATCTTTTGGCAGCAAATAGGTGAGACATATTTGGAGCAGCCTGATATCTTAAACAGATGCATGTAGCAAACATGATATCAGGTCTACTTGTTGTGAGATACATCAGAGACCCAATGATTTCCCTATACTGATGTTGATCAGTATCCTCCCCCTAAGAGTCAAGACAAAGGTGATGGTTTCTGGGTATCGGTGTCTTGGCTAGCTTTCAATCCTTCATATCAAATCTCTTTAAGATATTAGAGAAATACTTAGATTGATTGATAAAGAATCCTTCCTTCATCTGCTTCACCTGAATTCCAAGGAAAAAGTTCATTTTTCCCATGGAACTCATCTCAAACTTCCTTTTCATAATGCTCTCAAAGTCTTTACATATTTGGTCATTTGAGGAACCAAATATTATATCATTAACATAGACCTATTCGAGCAATATGTCTTTCCCAGACTTCTTTATGAAAAGAGTCTTATCAATGGTGCCTCGAGTGTAACCATTCTTCAGGAGAAATTGAGACAATGTCTCGTACCACAACCTAGGTGCTTGGTGTAGCCCATAAAGAGCTTTATCTAACTTGCACATATAGTTGGGGTGTTATGGGTCTTCAAATCCTCATGGTTGGAACACATAGACCTACCTATCTATATTTCCATATAGAAAGGCACACTTGACAACAATTTGATAGACAGTAAAATTCTTGTATGCAGCATAAGGAAGGAAGAATCTAACTGCCTCAAGTCTTGCAACTAGTGTAAAGACATCATTATAATCAATTCCTTCCTCTTAGGTATATCCTTGAACAAACAGTCTAGCTTTGTTCTTTATGATCAAGCCTCTATCATCTCTCTTGTTTATGAAAACCCATTTGGTGCCTATAAGTACTTGACCAGATGGTAGTGGGCAAAGGTTCCAAACCTTTTGTCTCTTAAATTGAAGCAACCCCTATTGCATTGATTCAAACCAACTACTATCCTTTAAGGCTTCATCTACTTTCTTTGGTTCTATTGGAGACAAGAAGCATGAGTACAAACAGATATTCCCATGATTAATTTGTCCCCTTATTCTCACGCCTTAGAGACTTCCCCTATGATGTTCTTAGCTGGATGAGTGTTGTGAATCCTTAGTCTAGGAATCACTTCCAGTTGCAAAGATAAATCCAAGTTGGACATATTTTGCTCAGGAGCATGAACACTTAGGCCAGCTACTGTTTCAGTGTCATTCAATGAGGACTGATTGAATGAAAAGAAAACATCATCATCAATGATTGGCTGAGAAGCAGGATTAATAGTTTCTTGTTCCTTCAGAATACTACTTCTATCAATCGGATGTTGTTCAGTGTCACTTGAAGGAACACTGGTTGAAGCTTTACTATCTCTTGAAAGAGTTGGGCTGCTTGATCTTAAGATTGTTGGAGTTGGATATTCAGTCACTCTTGGAGAGCTTGAACAAGGTCTGGGCAACTCAAACATTTGATCATGATCATTTTGAGGACCTGTTCTAGCTGAAACATTCTCACAAGATGGATTAGAATAGTTGGGAAACAATTCTAAGTGAAAAATGTAATTAGTGCCATTCCCCCTAACACAAAGAGTGTGCTCATTGACAAAAATGTTGGATGATTCCTCAAATTGTTGATTTTTGATGTTATAAACTCTATAAGCAATAGAGTTAGAGGAATATCCAACAAAGATATCATCATCCGACTTTTCAGAAATTTTTGCCAAATTGTCTTTTGTGTTAAGTATGGTACACCTGCTGCCAAAGAACTCTAGAAAGCCAATGATTAGTGGCCTCTTGTTCCATACCTCATAAGGGGTTTTTCCATGTGGCTTAGCTACAAAAATTATGTTCTACACATAGCATGCAGTGATGACTGCCTCTGCCCATAAAGTAAGAGGCAACTTTGAATCAACCAACATAGTCCGAGCAACCTCAATAAGTGTCCTATTCCTCCTCTCATCAACACTGTTTTGTTGAGAAGTTCGAGGAACACTATATTGTCTGTCAATCCCTTTTGAGTTATAGAATAAGTCAAGAAATTGATTCTTAAACTCAGTCTCTTGATCACTTCTAATTATTTTTACCTTGTGATCAATTGGATTTTCTATTTTAAGGAGTTTCATCCTTAGTTCTTAAGAAGAATACCCATGTAAATCTTGTAAAATCATCAACTATCACAAGGCAATATGATTTCCTTCCAATACTCATTATACTTGTTGGACAAAGAGATCTATGTGCAATAAGTGTGTTGATACATGTGTACCTAGTTTAGGAGCTCAATGTAATATGTCTTTCATGTCTTACATATATGTAATGAATGTGTTGAATGAAATAAAATATGTGATTGATGATTATATTTTTTTAATGTTTCATTGTTTATTGTATCAAAATGCATATCGAACTAACTATATAGGTTTGTGGTTGTTTACATAGTTCTTAGTCAAGAATGGTTGAGAAATGTATTTAAACTTAATCGTATGATGTCTTCATGCGAATGGACCATGCTAATGGACCATACGCATGAACATTTCATGATAATGGACCAGTCACACGTCTGAACCTGGAGACTAGATCAGTCGCACGATTGAGACATAAGATTGACTCAGTCACAAGACTGAACCTTTAGTCGTGCATATGGATCAATCGTATGATTCAGTCGCACGACTGAACCATACATATGGTTCATTCGCACGATTGAAAAACCCTAACCTATAAATAACACCTAATTCGTGGAAAGATGGAACACATCAAGAATTTCGACTCACATACGTACCCTAGCCATCCAAAGACACTAGAGAACCTGTTCCAACTTCATAGATCACAGTTGTTCATGTTCTAATCGTTCATAATGTTTCATTAATGTCTAGATTGATTAAAACTATGTTCTCACTGATTGGATCACCAATCAAATAGGTTTCAGCACTATTTGATTAGGTATACACACATTGTCAGTTAGTATTTCGTACGTACACGGTCCTAACAAGTGATATCAGAGCCTTGGCTCTTGATTTTGCGTGTGATTTGATTAGTTTTGGTGCAAAAATCACATTTTTCATTCAAAAGAGTCACCTTTTTTGAGTAAAACAGTGTTTCCAGTGTCTCCAGATCTAAAAGTTTATGTTTTTCGACATACGGCGGATTAGGGTTCTTGAAAACTCGTGTTTTTGAGTCAAAATATAAAAAACCTTCGAATTTTCATAATCAGCAGCCTTCAGTCGCATGATTGGCTCAATCGCACGACTGAACTCAATCGCACATCCCATACGCACGATTGAACTCAATTGCCCCTCCATTCGTACGACTGAACCAACCCATTCGCATTGTCCATCCGCATTTGCCCAATCGTACGGGTGTTCATCCACATTAGTCCAATCGCACGATTGATCCATCCGCATTGGTTCAGTCGCACGACTGGTCCATTCGCATCTCTCCATTCCTATGAGTGAATATGTCTTAAGTTAAAATTTAAAGTTTATAGAAATGGAAGATCAGTATTCCGCGTTTACTGCCATTAGAGACTCTCGTATCCGGAACCTTTTGCTTTTGGAAAATGAAATAGAGAATCACAATAAGACCCCTAAACTTATAATGTTAGATGATTACCCTCAATGGAAGCAAAGGTTTGAGATTTATCTAAATGGAGTTGATCCCAATCTGTGGGAATCAATCAAGACAGGTTATAGCATGCCGGTTGGTGCTGATGGTGTTAAACTTATCTTGGGTGGCATGACTGATAGCCAGAAGGTGAAGTACAATGCTGAGAAGATAGGGTATGCTTTGTTGACCTAGTCGATACCTAAGGATATATTCCACTAGTTTTCTGAGAACAAACAGGCAAAGAAGCTATTGTAAGCCTTAGAGAAACGATATGACGGGAATGCATCGTTGAAAGCTCTAAAGGCAAAAGCTTTGAAGAAGGAGTTTGATAACTTCTCTTCAATGGGTAAAGAGAGCTTGGATGATGTCATAGACAGATTCTACCATTTAATGAGTGAGCTGCACACACATGGAGTCACAACATCAATGGAAGATAAAGTCTCAAGCTTTGCCGATGGTCTACCAGAGAAGTGGGACTCATTTGTGTCTAATTTGAGATAGAACAACTTACTGGCAAAATTAGACATAAACGACTTCATCCTGAAATTGAGAGAGGAGGAACTGAGGATGAAATACAGGTCACAGAAAGGATCCTATGACCATAGTCCTTCACTTTATAAATCCTCTTCCACTTCAACAAGTTTAGGAGCACCGCTTCAAATGGCATTTGTGTCTAGTTCAATCGCTCCTTCTCAACCTACAACTTCAGGATCTGAAATGCCAGGGTCATCTAGTACCCAATATATCACACCAGAAGCAAAT
>BJCM01208879.1:0-10000 GCA_018326385.1 Flaveria bidentis | reverse complement strand
GTAAAGAACAAGCAAGGTAATTTATCTCCTTCAAGTCGAGTCGTTACTATAACATGTTAATTGAGACGTTTCGACATCAAGCACAAAACACTTAGCAATCGAAACAAAGGCCGATTGGTGTTTACACCGTCTAATTTTCCAGGCCCCAACACACCCACCTAGTTTCGATCTCAACTTTCGTTATCGATACAAACCAACTAGTAAAGAACAAGCAAGGTAATTTATGTCTTTCAAGTCGAGTGGCTACTATAGCAGATTAATTGAGACATTTCAACGTCAAGCACAAAACACTTAGCAATAAGGACAAAGGCCGACTGGTGTTTACACCATCTCGTCTTCTGGATCCCAATGCGCCCACCTAGTTTTGATCTCAACTTTCGTTCTCGATACAAACCAACTATTCAGGAACAAGCTAAGAAATTTATATCCTTCAAGTTGAGTCGCAACTATAGCAGGTTAATTGAGACATTTCGACGTCAATCTCAGAACGATTAGAAATCGGGATGATGGCAGATTGGTATTTACACCGTCTCGTCTTCCAGATCCCAACACACCCACTTAGTTTCGATCTCAACTTTCGTTCTCGATACAAACCAACTAGTAAAGAACAAGCAAGGTAATTGATGTCCTTCAAGTCGAGTCGCTACTATAGCAGGTTAACTAAGACCTTTTGACGTCAAGCACATAACACTTAGCAATCCGGAGAAAGGCCAATTGGTGTTTACACCATCTCATCTTCCGGATCCCAACACACCCACCTAGTTTTGATCTCAACTTTCGTTCTCGATGCAAACCAACTAATAAGGAACAAGCAAGGAAATTTATATCCTTCAAGTCGATTCGCAACAATAGCTTGTTAATTGAGACCTTTCGACGTCCATCTCATAACACTTAGAAATCGGGACAATGGCATATTGGAGTTTACACCGTCTCCTTTTCTAGATCCCAACACACCCACCTAGTTTTGATCTCAACTTTCGTTCTCGATACAAACCAACTAATAAGGAACAACCAAAGTAATTTATATCCTGAAGTCGAGTCGCTACTATAGCAGGTTAATTGAGACCTTTCGACGTCAATCTCAGAACACTTAGAAATCGGGACAATGGCAGATTGGTGTTTACACCGTCTCGTCTTCCCGATACCAACACACCCACCTAGTTTTGAACTCAACTTTTGTTCTGGATACAAACCCACTAACAAGGAACAAGCAAGCTAATTTATATCCTTCAAGTCGAGTAGCTACTATAGAAGGTAAATTGAGACCTTTCGACGTCAAGCACATAACACTTAGCAATCGGGACAAAGGTTGATTGGTGTTTGCATCGTCTCGTCTTCCAAATCCCAGCACACCCACCTAGTTTTGATTTCAACTTTTGTTCTTGATACAAACCAACTAATAATTAACAAGCAAGGTAATTTATATCCTTTAAGTCGAGTGGTTGCTATAGTGGGTTAATTGAGACCCTTCAATGTCAAGCACAAAACACTCGGCAATTGGGACAAAGGCAGATTAGTGTCAGCACCGTCTCATCTTCTAGATCCCAACACACCCACCTAGTTTTGATCTCAACTTTCGTTCTCAATACAAAACAACTAATAAGGAACAAGCAAGGTAATTTAGATCCTTCGACGAGCCATTTATCATTACGATAGGTGTCAAGTGGAAGTGCAGTGATGTATGCAGAAGTCAAGTCGCTACTATAGCAAGTTAATTGAGACCTTTCGACATTAGGCGAAGAACACTTAGCACTCGAGACAACGGCCGATTGGTGTTTACACCGTATCATCTTCCAGATCCGAACACACCCACCTAGTTTTGATTTCAACTTTCGTTATCGATACCAACCAACTAATAATGAACAAGCAAGGTAATTTATATCCTTCAACTTGAGTCGCTACTATAGCATGTTAATTAAGACCTTTCGACGTCAAGCATAAGATAAAGTGGTGGGCAAGAAAGGGAAAGATAGGGAATCGAAGGTTGGGAAAGAAAAGAAATCAAAGGAAGATGAGGAAGGTTTTCGGAGGAAGATGAAGACGCTATGGAATAGAGCAGGGAAGAAAGAAGGTTGGGAAAGAAAGGGAATCGATGGAGAAAAAAGGAGATTTGGAAAGGCCCGGATTTTTAAGTTGATACCATATTGATGGTTAAACTCTCGCAGACCAAATGGGGGTAGTCATGGATATACATAGTAGTAAAAGTTACACATACGCACATAAAAATATAGCAAATTACAGTTAGATAATAAGTGTTGTATTTAAGTTAGAGACAATAACTAGGATAGCTTAACAAAGTTAAAATAAATGTAATGGCTATCATAAATAGATAGATATAAATAATAAAGCAAGCATGCAGACATATATACATGGCATATGATATTGCATATTGTATTTCTCAAGACCATAAAACCACAATAAAATAAAAATATAAAGACCCAATGTGGTGGTGAAGAAAGAACACATACCAGAAGGGGTAGCCTTTGGCAAAAATCCCAGCAGCTTGATTTTTGTTCGCTTTCTCATTTGGTCAAGCATAGCTTGAAAATTAAGAATCAGAATAAAATATATCAAACACCAAACATAACTAAACATAAAAATAAAGTACGTTCTAGAGAACTAACAAATGAATAACAAATTCAAGAATAAGATAAAGTGGTCTAGATTTGGGCAAAGAACAACATACTGAACTTAAATATAAATGTTCAACCAAGATTTCAATTATAAACATATACCCAAGTTTAGACGTATAATTCAAAAAAGAAACAAAAAGAAGGACCAACATGGGTATTGAAGTTGCATATGGCACATTACTATCCTTGTAATGATTACTTATGAATTAAAAAAAGAAAAGAAAACTAATTATCACCACTATTGTCATTTAAAGATGAAAATAACAAAAATAGAAGAAGGTGTGACTAACGACGCTTGGAAACAGAATCTTTCTCAAACCACTAATCATGGTTATAGAAGAGACAGTACATAAGAAGCAGTGAGAAAAAGGAAAAAGAATGATAATCTAGGATGGAATCAGTCCTACAATCCCACAAACAATCTAAATTTGATGCTAAAGTGATGAAGAAAACAATAAAATCATTTTTTAAATCTCACACCATGTTCACTCAGATAGCAAATTTTAAATCCTTACATCGTCTTTAAGATTAATTCATCTGGCAATCCCACCTAGTTTTGATATTAATGAATTTCTTACAAAGATTATTGAATCTTTTGTTTCACTATTTAAGCATCCTACAATAGCTCACTATTAAATAATTGGCACAACATTCTTGAAAATTTACACTTAAATTTATGATTATAGAGAAACATTAACATCCGAAGAACAAAATAATAAAGTATAGGCTCACTGCCATTAGCATTTATGTCACAAACTACCCCTTTTCTTTTTACTTCACTTATTTCTAAATTAAAGTTGGATTTTAATTCAGAAAATGATGAAATAATATAAGAAATTTTTGGTAATTTCTAGAGCATAAAGGCAGAGATGATCTTACATAGTAACATGGAAAATTGTAAACAGCAAAAACTAAAAACCACAGCAAAACGATATGTGAAAACACTGTGGTGGAGCAAAAAAAAGGCATACCCTGCACAAGAGGTGTAGCTGACTTGAACCTCTTTTACAAAAATCGCACAAGCTTGATGTGTAGTCACTTACTCATTTGGTCAATATATAATTAGCAAGCCTGAAAATGAGATCAGAAATAAAATATATCCTCAAGAACCACACATAATTTAACATAACAAAGAGAAAGCTTTGAGAACTAATAAAAGTATAACCAATTCAAATATATAACAGCGGCCTAACGAAGTGGAAACATACAAAAGTTATATATAAAAGTTGAACACAATTTAAATCATGTTCAGGGAAGATGTACCAAAAGCTGGACAGATATTTCAAAAGATAAGCAAAAATTCATTTATGAAGAAGAAGAAAATTAAAGATTTCATCAAGTCTCAGGTTGCATATGCCACAAAACTACCCTTATAACAATTAACTAGGGATTTAAATGTGCTATTTGTAGTTAAACAAATTGGGGAACTACTTGTTTTTTACAGCACAGCCTACATTTCGGGTTAATCAAAAGTGTGTTGTTTGAAAGGAGGTTATTGAAAGTTGGTCCGTGGGCTTGGTGCCTAGAATAAAACTGAGTTAGCAAACAGGTTTTTTATAGCTACTGGTACTACAAGAGGAAACCAATCCTACACCTAAAACCTGGACAGCATCTAAACCTTATTATAGAATCAAAACGAGTCTGATTTCCAATTACTAACTTGATTCAGTAGAAATGGCAACCTGTGTAAAATTTTATTTAAGCAACCGTAAAATTGTTTTATAATCGGTGGCATATGATAAGTTAAATACTATTAGATATTACTAATTACTTGGTGATTTATCTATTTATAAGACAAATGAAATAGACTGATAATAAGTAGCAGGCTAGCAGCAGGTTAACAAAGTACAGGAAAAAGGTTCTCACTTTGTTAAACCTCAGCTTTTGCTTTGTGTATTTTTTCTGCAACAATCTTTTCCTAATCACCGGTCCATCTGCAAAGAAAGCAAACAAACAAACACATTCACTGAAATTCAAGGCAGAACTGTTGACACAAAGCCGTTACATTCAAAAGGCTGTATCATCTATAAAAAGAATTGATAGAATTGTAAGCATGGAGCTTCAAACATTTAATAACTATTGTTGCTTTATAACCCTACCAAATCGTCCAATGAACAACAAAATCGAAATAGAAGACAATACCTTACAGATAACCACAGTTGTTGGTGAAACCGGATCAAACGCACAGCAGTGCAGCACATCTTCCATCTTGACTTGAATACAATGAACGACACATTGATACAATGAATCTGAAATTCTAGTTTTGTTGTTCTTGACTCTGTTTTGCGACTTGCCGGTTGAAGATTGCTAGCAAAGAAATCGAATTGCAAACAAATATTTGTAAGTGTTCTTTGACTCTAGTTCTCAAGGTCAGTTTCTTTTTCAATTCTAGATTCTAAATTTTTTAGTTTTAGTTCTAATTTTATGTTACTGGATCAATTGTATTACTGTATTTTTGTTTGTTGTTTAGTAGAAGTTTGCAATTAGATTGTTTATGCTTTAAGTAACTTTTTAGATAAGCAGTAGTGTCTATTATTTTAACCTGATTGTTTAGTATTTGTGGTTTAGTAGATTGTTGTTTGTAATTTACTAGGCTGAAACTTGTATATTGCTTATTTGCTTGTTTAGCAGAAGTTTGGAAGTTGTTGTTTGTTGTTTTAATTTACTTACCTAAATCTATCGTCCACCAAAATCTATCATATATAAGTATAATGTCAACTAGGAAGTATGAAAGTGGTTGTATGAAAAGGCAAAAGAAACAAAAACTAACAAATCTCTAAGTGTAGATGAACCTAATGGTGAACCTTTAAATACAAATGAACCAAATGATCAACCTTTAAACGTAGACGAACCTAGTGATAAACATTTAAGTGTAGATGAACATTTAAATGTAGATGGAGAATCTGTAACTAGTGATGAGCCTTTAAATGTAAATGAGCCTTTGAATATATATGATCCAAATAATTGGAATAATATGAATACTAATTTAAGAGATTTACTTGTAAAAGAATGTCCAATTAGGATTTGTGATTATGATTTTCCGGTAGATGAGCATTCTAGAAGCTTTAATACTTCTCTTTATAAACAAAAGATGGCAAATGGAGAAAAAAACGAAAGAAGGTGGTTGGTTTACTCGATAGAACTAGATAAAGTATTTTGTTTTTGTTGCAAGTTATTTGACGTAAATTTATCATGTAAAAGTAATTTGGCAAAAAAGGTACTAATGACTGGAATAATATTAGTGCTAAGTTAAAACAACATGAAGTAAGTAAGGAACATATAACCAATAAGAGTAGATGGATTGAATTAGAAACAAGATGATGTTTTTGATATTAATGGATTAGATTTATTTCAAGAACTAAAAATATTAAGCGATATTATTTCTTTAGAATCTGACATACTTATTAATATATTAAATTATATTAAAAAATTAATTCTTTTCCAAATGCATATATTGCTTATAGAATTTTGTTAACTATCCCTGTAACTGTTGTTTCTACATAACGAAGTTTTTCCAAATTAAAGCTTATAAAAAATTACTTAAGATTTACAATGTCACAAGAAAGATTAAACAGCTTAGCTACTTTGGCCATAGAAAAATAATTGTTAGAAGGATTTGATTATGAATATTTCATCAATGAATTTGCATCATATAAAGTTAGAAAAATAAATTTAATCTAAATATCCATACAAACATAAGATATAATTTGTAAAAAAAAATTTAACTCCGCCAACTATAAACGTATTAGTTTATTATTGCCGGTCTCAAGCCCGGATAAAGGAGGGAGGTTTTAATAAAAAAATTTAAGGGGCCTCATATTTTTAGTTCAATTAGGGTCCCATAAAAGGTTGAGCCGGCCCTGATCTTATTCATTTCCTCCTCGTGATTCTTCTTGCTCTCTAGCATTCTCTTCCGCTCTCTCGCGCGCAGCCTGCGCTTCTTCCAATGCTTGTTCAAGCATTAACTTCACCTCCATGAACGTCGCTTCAAACTATAACACAATAATAAAGTCATGCATCAGCCTCATACAAACAAACAAACATACCTAGTATTAAACTAAGGTTACAATAAATGCATAAAATTACCATTGCAACTATTCGCTTTGATTGCTTATCCTGCATCTGCTCTACCAGAACTAATATCTCCTCTTCGGTCATGTTACAGTTCTCTTTCAAACTTCGAACGTCTTGAAGTAGTTCCACATTAACTTTCTGCAGTCGAGTAAATAGTATGTAACGATTAAAAGATATCGCCTTGATGAAACTGTATGAAAAATGTAATGAACAATAAAATTTGTTTCACCTTCAGTTCAGTAAACATCTCATTAGTGTAAGGCTCTCCACAAGTCTTTTCAGACACCGTTTACACTAAAAAGAAGTTCCTGCAGTTGCCTCGCTTTTTTCGCTTCATCTCTTGTTTTGTTGTCGAAAAGAACACAACGGTTCCCACAACAAGCAACAATTTCCTGCAACAATGGTCAGATTTCACCTTCAAACACATCTGAAAACAACATCAAGACCTAAAAATATATACATCTATGGATCAAAGATAAGACCTTTAAAGATTCTGGGATATCACTTAAGAACTGATCCAAACTAACTTCATCTTCTGCAAGTTCATCACCTCCGGTGAAAACGATGATCATGTAATCATAGATTTTACTTCCAAACAAAGTACACAAGCTGCTAATTACAGCTTTTTCTTCATCGGAGAACCGATTGATAGCCGAGAAGACGACTAAAACAGCATGAATGCCATTCCTAGCCAAATTAATGCTTCTAACAATCTCTTTCTGAAGATACTCAAGATCACGAGAAGAATCAAAAAGTCCTGTCATAGTGTCAAATGTTAAACTTGTATATCACTGCTAGAAAAACTGATTGATTTCACATGTGAACTTTCTTGGAAAATGCTTAGAAAACAAATTAAGCATGATTAACATCAATACCTGGAGTATCAATGACATTAAGCAAACGTCCATCTTTCAACACGGTTGTTTTCAGTTCAGATGTAGATGTTACTCCTGATGAACTCCGTTTCGATATAAATTTCTTCGATCCGATGATCGAATTGCCTGTGGCGCTCTTTCCATTTCCCGTTCGTCCGACCAAAACAAGAGTTAAGTCGGGTGTAAACTCGAGATCATCCTGATCAAACAAGTGTTCATTTATTGGATAATGCATGATGAAGCTTGAAGATGTTGAGAATGAGGGGTGATTTATGTGTGCATATATTAAGAGTGAAGATGAAGGGTCGAAAGATTAGACTTCAAAAATGACGGTTGAAATCTCTTTGGCGCCAAGGTAGAGAAACCTATGTTTGGTCCAATGAGAAGGTGATGCTTGACATTTTTATAAAGATATTACTAGCCTATTAATATTTTCTGTCATCCCACCCATTTTCTGTCATTCACATTTCCCACTTTATGTTGTAAGAACATTGATATTGATTAACAGGTGTGAGCAAATATTAATCATAACCAGTTATTAACCCACAACTGAACTATAACCGAATCAAAAACTGATATAATAAACGGTGATAGTTAAGATTTTGTGAGTAAGCGATAGATCCGTTATGGTTATGATTAAGAATGTTCTATAACCGAACTTTAACCGAAACCGAATACACTTTAAATCTATAAAAAGGCTCATTTAAATTTCATCAATTTTAAATATATAAACTAAACGTGCAATTTGTCATTACATTACATATAAAAACTATTTTTAGAGACTTATTAATATGTATTAGTTACTAAATAATTTAAAACTAATTATTATTTGATAGTTATTTAAAATTCTTTCATTTAAGTGTATAAATATAATACTATAAGTCCAACGAAATCACATGAAACATACACAACAATAACCATATATGTGGTAGCTTTGATTAACTAAAATTAACCAAAACCGACTCATAACTAACGGTTAACTAATCAATCAGTTATGGTAATGGTTATGAAAGTGGCCATAACCGCACAATCAGTCATGGTTATGAAGAAGACCATAACCAACCCATAACCAATTTTACACACTTCTAATGGTTAATGCCTTTCAAGGGAGTTTTTCATCACTTCAAAAGCTAAGATTATAGAGAGGGAATTAACTTATCTAGTGGTTTGTGAAACTATCGTGGTTGTAGATGCTCTTAGGGGCTCTACGTGAAGAAATTTAGGTAATATAGTTTTGAATTTGTTTGCAGTTTTTTTTAATATAGTGTAGTTGAAAAAAAATATTTATCAAGATAGTGTAGTTTAATTTTTTTTTTATTAAATTGGGTGTAAACTTTTTTTTTTATTATTTTGTAGTTTGCATATTTACAACCTCAGTTTGTTAATTTAGTTCGTAAGTTCCTGTGATTCTAGTTCAAGTTATAAATACAACATTACTTTCAGCTTATAATATGTATTTTTATAAGGAGGACCTTTAAGAGTTCTCTAGTTTTCAGACTAACAGTGATTAATTTGTCAAAGTAAAAGATAAGTAAACATTTATGGAGAAAAGGAAAACATTAATCCTCATGATTGTGGTAGCTTTATTAAATTCCTTGCAGAATTGTTTCCGCGCTACGCGCGCGGGAGTTTGGTTGTTTTCCCTAGTCTTACGCCACCGTGACTTTCTTCGTTGTCAGGTCGGCTCATCGGAAGCGCAAAAGTGTATGTTGTTACCGGTTCTGATAATACTAAATACGGATGCCAATGTTTGACGCCAAAAACACAAAAAATAAACTTTTGTGGTCAAAGAGCAAAAGTATAAAACTTTGTTGTAGCACCTCACTTGCTTTCCACGGGATACCTTTAATATTCCACATATCAAAACATAGATACAAAAACATGTTGCGACGATTATCACTTCTACGTAAACCCCTAAAGATTGTATAGTCGTAAAAGCTATGATCGATGTATTAATTCATATTTATGTGATTGTGTGTAAATTAGTAAATAAACCAAAAAGGGACCAAGGTGTGAAGTTTGAAAACCTTGGTGGTGAAAGTCAACTATCACAAACATTACTGGAGCAAACAACATGCTTTTTAATATATACCAGGGATGTTCTTCCGCGCATTGCGCGGAAGTTAGTAGAGACTGATTGATCGGTCACCAACCTGCAAGACCAAGAATTTGAAGAAAGATCTCCGCTTAGGTGGAACGTCAAAACATAAATACAAAAACATATTGCGACTTGAATCTAAAGGCATCAAGGAAATGAAACGAAAAATAATTTAAACTCTAAATAAAATAAAAAAAGAACATGAAAAGAGTCGATACAAAACAACCACTTCTAATCAAAGAAGTAGTACTAAGGCGATCTCAATCCTAAAGCTAAAGACATAGCTTAGAACCAACATTAATAAAGACAACACAACATCA
>BJCM01208875.1:0-22052 GCA_018326385.1 Flaveria bidentis | reverse complement strand
AATACCGATGTGTTTAGTTTTAGGATGTTGGACCGGATTTTTTGTTACGGCAATAGCAGCAGAATTATCAACAAAAATAGGAGTGTTAGAAAATTTCAAACCGTAGTCGCGCATTTGCTGTTGAATCCAGATGATTTGTGAACAGCAACTTGCAGCAAAAACGTATTCAGCTTCACATGTTGATAGAGCAACAGAGGTCAGCTTCTTACACTGCCAAGTGACTAACCGTCTCCCAAAGAACTAACATCCTGCTGATGTTGACTTGTAATTCATTTTGCAACCGCCATAATCCGAGTCACTATACGTTGTAAGCTCAAAGTCATCGTCATGAGGATACCACAACCCGAGTGTTGAAGTACCCTTCAAATAACGAAAAATTCTTTTGACGCCAATGAGATGGTTTACTTTTGGTTTCGCCTGATATTTGGAACAAAGACATGCCGCGTACATAATATCAGGTCATGAGGCTGTGAGGTACATGAGAGATCCGATCATTCCTCTGTACATGGTGGTATCAACCAGATCACCATTTTCGTCGGGTGCCACGTCATGGTTTGTGGCAAGTGGAGTTCCAGCTGCAAAAGCATTCTCCGTATCGAACTGACTGAGGATATCGCCTACATACTTGGTTTGATGTAGAAATATTCCCTTTGGTGTCTGATCCACCTGTAACCTGAGGAAGAACTTCCTCTCTCCCATGGCACTCATCTCAAATTCTGCTTTCATTACAGATTCAAATTCTTTACATAACTCTTCGTTTTTTGAACCGAAGATTATGTCATCAACATAAATTTGTACCAGCAGTAAGTCGCCATCTTTTTCTTTGATGAATATTGTACAGTCATAACTCCTCTGTGAAAACCGTGTTTCACCAGATGAGTTGAGAGTTTCTCATACCATGCTCTAGGGGCTTGATGGAGACCGTAGAGAGCCTTATCCAGCTTGTAAACTCTGTCCCGATAATACGGATCCTCAAATCCTTCAGGTTGACTGACATAAACTGTCTCACGGATTTCACCATGAAGGAACGCACTCTTGACATCTAGTTGATAGACTTTGATCTTCATGTAGAATGCATAGGCTAGAAATATACATATTGCTTCCATCCTTGCCACTGGTACAAACACTTCATTGTAATCTATGCCTTCGACTTGTCGAAATCCTTGAACTACAAGTCGGGCTTTATTCCTTATTACGACCCCTTGGTCATCTTTCTTGCATTTCAGCACCCATTTAGTATCAATTACCTTAGCACCTTTTGGTTTGTCCACAAGGGTCCATACTCCTAATTTCTTGAACTGTAGGAGTTCTTCTTACATTGCACTGACCCAGTCCTCATCTTTTAAGGCTTCACTCACATATTTTGGTTCAAATTGAGACATAAAACATCGATATTCTCCATCATGAAGGTATCCCTTTTCCATTACCGAGGCATAATCAGTTGTGTATAGCTAATTTTTGGTTTGTACTCTCGATCTAACATCCCCAATGACATTGTCCAAGGGATGATAAACATTTATCCATGATCCGGGTGTTGTTGGAATAGCCACCTCATTATCCAGATTGTTAAACTCAGGTTCAGGATCTGTAACTGTTGGAGTATGAGGTTCCGAAATGTCAGAGGCATCAGGATTTGATGCTTGTGTACTTTCATTGGTAGGAACCTGTTCCTCCTGGTCCTTATTAGCAGTTTCAACTACCTCATCATCAAATGAAGACTCACTCACTTCAAGGTCTCCCCCTGAAGAGTTAGAGGAATCATCTAATGGACCTGTTGATGTCGAGTCTGGTGGAGGAGTGTTAAGAGCATCGTACATCATTCTAGCAGATAGCTCGTCATCAGTATGAGAATGTTGCAGATTGAAGGATTTAAAGAAACCATCATAGTCAAAGAAGAATAAGGGTCCTTTCCCAGTTGGGGGGGTGGTGTATCTTTGAACGTCAACGTTGCACCACACTTCTACCTGACCCATTGAGTTGTTGTAAACTCTCTTGTCTTGTATGCTGTAGCCGAGAAATATCCCTTTTTCTGCCTTCTCGTTGAACTTCCCATTTTGCGTCTTCTTCAATAATGTACACGGTGCGCCAAACGGTTCTAAATACTCCAAATTAGGTTTATGTCGCTGGAGTAGTTCATAACACCTTTTTCCATGTCGCTTGACCACTAAGACTTGATTGAGCGTGTAACACGCATTTGCCACTGCCTTATTCCATAATTGAATAGGTAGTTTTGAGTCAGCAAGCATTGTTCTAGCAGTCTCGATCAAACTTCGATTCTTTCTTTCAGCTACGTCATTCATCTGTGGAGTGTAGGCAGAGGTGAATTGATAAACAATTCCTTTTTCTCTACAGCATGCCTCCATCCACTAATTCTTGAATTCAGTTCCGTTGTCAGATCGAATTTGCCTAACTTTCAGCTTGTAGAGTGATTCCAATGTATTTACCAGATGTTTGAATGATTCAAAAGTTTCTGATTTGGCTTTCAGAAATATCACCCAAGAGAATCTTGAGTAATCATCTGTTAGTACAAAGCAATACAGATCTCCAGCAATGCTCTTTGTGCTAACAGGGCCAAACAGATCTATGTGCAGAAGCTCAAGAGGCATATCTATAGAGTTAACTTTCTTTGCCTTATGAGCCTTCTTAGTCTATTTCCCTTTCTTGCAAGCTATCCAGAAGTCTGGAAGTTGGAAGTTCTTAACATTTACACCATTCACTAGATCATTCTAAATCAAGTGATTCATCTTTCTAGGATTGATGTGTCCCATTCTCCTATGCCATGAGACTGAGTCTCTCTCAGTCGCCTTTGACAAGAAGCATTTAACTGTGTGATCAGTTGTGGATGCTTTTGATAGATCCAAGATATACAAGTCATTATATCTTAAAGCTGACATGAGAACCTTATCCTCTTCAATCACATAGTCCTTCTTCAACATGTAGCTCTTCTTATTGTCAAAAACAACTTTGAATCCTTTATCACAGATCTGGGAAACAGAAAGCAAGTTGTTCTATAGTTGTTGAACGTAGTTGACCTTGTCAAACTTAAATTTCTTGTTTCCCACTTTGCCTTGAGCGGTGATGTAGCCTCCTTTATTCACAGCAAATGAAACATGTCCCCCTTTGATTTTTTTAACCTTGAAAAGGAGGGACGAATTCCTTGTCATGTGCTTGGACGCCCCACTATCAATAATCCAGTTGTTAGTGATAGCGTTATAGCAGACACCATGCATAGTCAAAGAAACTTGTTAGTTCATATTTGGGACCTAAGCCTTAACTGGCTTAGGTGACCCAGAGGAATCACCCATCATAAACTCAACCCATTGTCCTTTAGAGGCTGAGGGCATATCTTTCTTCTTATCATTCTCACTATCAGACCCTATACTTGATTTTTCTTTTCATAAGCCAGTTTTATGTAAGGCCTGTTTGTGGTAAATAGACGACTGACTTATTGTTTGAACTTTTGGTACACTAACACTCTTAGGTGGAGTGTTAGATCTTATTTTAGAAGAACTTGGTTGTGTGTCATAAACTTCAATTTTCTTTCTGGGTGTCTGATAGTAAGGACAATTATGAGAAATATGTCCTCGTTTTCCACAACTGTAGCAAGATCTTGCTTCTACGGACTGAGGAAAACTTTTATGTGATGTTAAGTTTAGTGAAGGTGTGAGGTGTGTCTGTTTTGGTTTTGTTGCTACTCTTTTAGATGTATCACCTTTATTAATAAAATTAATTGTTTTGATGTTTTGAACATCTTTAACATGCCCTTTGGTTGGACTTTGATGACTAACACGTGTGTGGTTAACTGATTTAGTCAGTTTGGTTCTGAAATGGACTTTGGTGAACCTGACCTTACATTAACCCTTTTAAATGCATCATACAAGTTCTCAACGGGCATCTTGCCTTTTGGTTTCAAAGTAGCCTCCTTCTGTTTAGTAACAGATTTCACTGGTTTACCCGAGCGTGTTCTTGACGGAAGGAAAAATAACCAAGAGACAAACAAGAGAACGAACAATAATAGAATGGTTTCATTGATAAAACCTAATGATTACAAGCTCGTTAAATAGAAGAATCATGACTCTTGGCAAGGGGAGATCGAGCATGATCTCCCCTCTCATCC
Organism: Flaveria bidentis; assembly: GCA_018326385.1. Classification (NCBI taxonomy): domain Eukaryota; kingdom Viridiplantae; phylum Streptophyta; class Magnoliopsida; order Asterales; family Asteraceae; genus Flaveria; species Flaveria bidentis. The sequence goes on along the minus strand of BJCM01208875.1, from coordinate 17,935 downwards.
GACAGCACCTAGGCCCCAGGCACACTATCAAAACCTTACCTCTCTACACAATGAAACTGGTATTTATAGGCCTCAGCCTATATCAGATGCGACTTGGCCCATTCGTACGATTGGACCATACGTATGGTTCAATCTTACGAATGGCCCAATAGCATCTCTCAATCGCACGACTGGTCCATTAGCATGGCTCAGTCATACGACTAAGTCTCATTCGCATATGCTCCTGCGAATGACTCAGTTTCATGTGTTTACAACATATCAGGTGTATTACATTAAGCCTAGACTATTCATCAAGCGACGGACACGCTATATATGACAATATATGCTCCAACAAATTCCCCCTTGGACGTTGCTTGCGAATAGTAGATAACACCTCTTACAATCTTCAGCCAATCTTTACTCTGGTTTCCAATAGAATCAAACGAAAAACCATATTAGCCAACGTTGCTGATCCGTCAGGTTGCTACAGTATCCCTGAAAATGAATTTAGGCACAATAGCTTTTGTTTACTTTGTAGAACACAATCATTGCAGCAAGATTCCCCATATGACTTATTTTTCCAGATAATGACATGAACAGTTTTCCATTGCTCCAATCTTCACACAGGCTACCCTGATTAACATTAACACCTGCAGAAATTCCCTCTCAAATTTAGCATATCCCAATATATAAACATTGTGCTCTCCTGGCGTCTTCATACGGTGTATTGGGCAAAAAGTAGAAGGTTCCAATACACAGCTGACAATCTCAAACAAATCAGCATGCACTTAGAGTCATCATAAGAAACCAGCTCACATCATCACTTTCTGATAGCGTCTTTAATTTCTCTATACATGGATTCCCCCTAAGAATCAGAATCCTCTCTGTGCGGATAAATATAACTTGATTGGCCCATAAATAGTAAGATGCTCCTGACTACCCCACAAAATCAGCACCGACTGCTGACATCTTCTCTTCTCTCTTTTGTGTTCTAACTACATTCATCTATTCTGGAAGTCCAACGAATAATGGGGTATCCATCGAACTTATTTGACAAAAGAACCTCAGGGTGAATGTGCTTTGTTCACCCTCAAATATGTGCAGGATACAGTTCCAGAATTATTTTTTGGTCTGGAACACCGTTCATTCGTATGACATGGAGGACAAATATCACATTCGTGTGATTGGATGATACGAATGATATGTTTGTGCGACTGGTCATAAGACTGGTTCAATAGCATGACTGGACATAAGACTGGTCCAGTAGCATGACTGGACATAAGACTGGTCTAGTAGCATGACTGAACATAAGACTGGTCCAGTAGCACGACTGGACATAAGACTGGTCCAGTCACATGGTCCACTCGTACGAATGGTCCAGTCGTATGAATGGTCCATTATCATGGTCCAGTCGTACGAATGGTCCATTAGCATGGTCCAGTCGCATGAGCGGGTCTGCACGCAGATTTTCAGATCTGCAGCCGCCATGGCTGCCAAAAACCCTAATCTGATGAACTTTACATGAACCGAAACAAAATAGACATCATAAGATTCTCAAGGGTGATAAGAATGTGGTTCCGCGTTCAATTTTAACCAAGAAACAACACTCGTAACAAGATCTGAGCAAAACACGAAGAACACAAAGTGGGTTTAACGTCAAAGAACATGAAATAAATCCAGAAATCAAGAGCTTGGGTTGCTAGAATGATTGTTAGATCATTCTAGCAGTAACCTACTCTGATACCAATTGTGAAGTCGCTGGATCGGTTGACATCCGAGCGTGTTCTTGACGGAAGGTAAAATAACCAAGAGACAAACAAGAGAACAAACAATAATAGAATGGTTTCATTAATAAAACCTAATGATTACAAGCTCGTTAAACAGAAGAATCATGACTCTTGGCAAGGGGAGATCGAGCATGATCTCCCCTCTCATCCGACAGCACCTAAGCCCTGGCACACTCTCAAAACCTTACCTCTCTACATAATGAAACTGGTATTTATAGGCCTCAACCCATATCAGATGCAACTGGGCCCATTCGTACTATTGGACCATACGCATGGTTCAATCTTACGAATGGCCCAATAACATCTCTTAGTCGCACGACTGGTCCATTAGCATGGCTCAGTCGTACGACTGAGTCTCATTCGCATATGCTCCTATGAATGACTCGGTTTCATGTGTTTACAACATATTAGGTGTATTACATTAAGCCTAGACTATTCGTCAAGCGACGGACACGCTATATATGACAATATATGCCCCAACCGAAATAATCTTAATTTAAACAATATTAAGTAAAAAGAACGTTTAGGCCAATAAATATTTATTAATTATTATTTACAATCCATTTTATAAGAAATTATTCAAAAACCATCTTTGTTAAAATGTTTTATCAACAAAATACATTTATTTAAACTTATAAAAATTATAAAAAATATTCGGTTTCTTTTAAAAATATTTGAAGTTTATAAAAGAAATTTTTATATTTATTAAAATTTTCTAAAATTTGTTTTAGGCTAAAATCCTTTAAAAAGTATTACATGAGGGTGCTTGGGTTCAAACCCGGGACCTCATGGTAGTGGGGCGAGTGTCTTAACTAGTGAACCAAGGCCGCGACCTTGGTTCATAATCGTTTCCAATTCTTATAACTTCGATTAAAGAGTTTCCCCCAAATCTCAAGAACCCTAGAATCAACTTGAATCAAATTGATCCTTGATTCGTGATTGTTAATGGAATTAAACTTAGGGCTTTGCTTCATTATGAAAAACCAAGTAGGTTGATGTGTGTAACTTACGTGATTGGGTTCAGATCGATGCACTTCGATGTAATCTCAGATCACGATAAAGACTCAATTGAATTGTGTATATGTGTACGTTTTGATGGGAAATTGAGATATATAACAGATCAAAGGGATCAATGAAATGGTTTCCCTTGTTTAAATAGCCTTAATTTAACCGATTTTACCCTTAATGGGTTTTGACTTTGAACCGAGGGTGTTCGGTTATAATTCATGGATTAAAGGTTTGCTTAAATCAAATTAATTCATACATTTAGTTTCGAAATGATTATACATACGTTTAAGAACATTCAATCGACTTGATTTGATTAATTTGATTTGATTTGTATTTAGTGTGATCGAACGATTCGGTTTTGATCATACCCGACTTTAATACATGAAATGACTTCAATTTCACTCGATATTATGTTCGAAACTGGTGTAAAATAGTTAAGAAGTGGTTTAATTGCGTTTTAACCGGCTGTTTTGGGGTGTTTGAGGGTCGTCGGAGCTCATCGGAGCTCCGCCGGAGTGGTGGCCGGAAATACGTGGAAAAAGGGAAACTTGATTTGGGTTTTATTAATTTACACAAATGGTCCCTGTTGTTTCCTTTGTTAACATTTTATGTTTAAACTTTAATATTTAAAGTTTCTAAATTGACAAAACAACCCCTAACTTAATTAATTTAAGTTTTTAGCACTTACAAGTTTAATAATTTCACAAATTATAGTAGTTATTATTATTAATTTTATTAATATTATTTTCATTATTAGTATCATTATTATTATTATTAGTAATATTATTAACATTATAATTTAATAAATTTATTAATTTCTAACTGAAATAAGATACGAGCATAACCAAGCCCTCAAGTTTCATAATTGACATAAACGGTCCTTACAAGAACATAACAACATTAACTTTAATTTAACAAAAATACAAGATGCTACACAATTGTCTACCGAGGCTAAATATCACGCAATCGCCATAATATTAAGCAAAAATCCTATGGGTTTGGTGGTTTCTTGAAGAGTTAGAAGTTCCTTCGAATGATCCCACACCATATTGTTCTGTGACAATAAAGTTGCTAGACGTAACGCCAACAACCCTGTCTTCTATGATCGAACAAAACATGTTGAAATGGATTGCTACTTTGTTCGAGAATAAGTAACACTAAAAGAATTATGCTGATGCATGTTGACTCCAAGCTACAAATTGTTGACCTACTAACCAAACCACTCGACTCACATTACAAACTTTACTTTGCAAGTTAGGCGTTCGAGGCTTATATGCTCCAGCTTAAGGGAAAGTTTTTGAAACAATATATTTTTTCTAAAATTTTCATAATCTTTATTCCTTAACTTTTGGCTAGATTTTTGTTGTTTCCTTTATGTAGCCCTCTCTTGTTTATAATGTTAATAGAATCACCTTAGAGTACTTTGTTTAGGATTGGTGTAAGAAAAGGAAAAGAGAAACTTGATTTTAAGAAGTTTATGATTTGCTAAGTTGGGATGATCTCTTGAAAATTTATCTCATTCATGAAATTTAAAGATCGATGGATTCAACGAATCTATGCTTGTTTGTTACACCATCAAATTCTACTTGCGGAGTAAAACATAGTATAAATGATAAGCACTACGGAAGCATATAAATAAATCTAAAGCTAATACTAATAGTTGCATAAAACACGATGCCCAAATATAAGTATTTAATGCAAAAGGAATAAGTTTTTAATGCATGCCCTAAGTAAGCCCTTAGTCGTGCAATCCAACGATAAGCGTTCTTGCGGCCTCAAAAAAATGCTAAAGTGTGCCAACACAAGGTTGGTGAATTCACAGATTTAACAACAGATAATATGTTTGAAAATTTTTGCATGACCAAGTAATTATAGAATATCTATAGGTAGTTAGCCTATAATCAAGTTACTTAGTGTTTTAAACTAAAGCTGACTATTTGTAAGTTAGTTGCCTTTTTCCACCACGTCTAACACAAACATTGACAAATATTTAGTCAAAAATGGGGAGAAAACATTTGCCATGTCTCTAGGTGGGGACGCCATGAAATGACCGAACGACACGGTGGGGGGACCGGCGACGGTGTTGTTGTGCAGTATCGCACACCGCTATGGAGTTATGTCGTGGGCGCCCCAACCGCCCTAATACTTTAATATAATAGTGGGTGTGACCTATGCTATGCAGCGAATGTTATAAAAGCTAGAAGATTTAATTATGATAATTTATACGTTAATACTAACCATTCAAAAAAAGATTACGTGCGAAACGAGTACTATTGTAAATTGAGTAAAAGAAAATTTGACATAACTCGAAGGTGTAAACATAAAACTTAAAAAAAAATCCAAATGATTAAATATGAATTTGACATAACTCAAATTATTAAGTATAAAATTTTAGAAAAATTCAGGTGACTAAATGTAAATTTGACATAAATTTAAGTCTTAAAGATAAATTTTTAAATAACACAAAATAAGAATGTATTAATTTGAATAGAAAACAAAGAGAGAGAAAGTATTGTTGTTAGTTTTAAAAAAATTCTTAGAGGCTTAAGTGCATAATAAAAATAAAAATAATAAAAAGTAGAGTTTTTTTTAGCTTGAAAAAAAGAAAATTATTATGTTGATATTGAAAAAACATACACATTCACTACTTATAAATTTTTTATTTGTTAAATATAGTGATGCAGGGGTGTTATGAAGCCTCTTTTTTGACATGTCTTAACATTGATATATTTGGTATTATTATTATAACTACGCAAGTATATAAGTAGCATTTGATAAATAGGAATTAGGGACGAAATTTAGTGAAACATTGAATATGAATTAAAAAAAGACATTTTTGTTTGAGATCATGAGGTAAAAGAAACTTGGACCTTTGTTGTTTAGGCATGGCGTTCCTATAGGTTGTAGCCATAATGAGGTTGTGTTTTTATGCTTCCAAACACCCTGATTGTTGTTGGTTATCTGTGTTGGTAGTGTTGGCATGTTAGTAATGTCATAGGTAATCGTTTGAAGGCTATGATGAAGAAAAAATTAGTATTCGTTATTTGGCGTGGTATCGCTTTTGCATTGCAGCCACAACTAGTCTGCTATTCTGAGCCTTGGATATCGATCAAAATCATTTGTCTGTATCAACTGTCGTGTATAAAACAAACGGTTGTCGAATACACATTCTATTGTTGGTCGTTAATATTCGCGCAACGCACGACATTGAAAACAACTAGTTAATACAAAATAAGAAGTTCGTCCAAGTTTTTAACATAAATTAAAACTGAAGTGGTTAAATTGGAAATTCTCGTGGAGGCATATAACATAGCTAGGGTTTCATAGGATTAAAAACTAAAATAAACGAAATCTTCAAATGTTCAAATTCAAACAAACACAAACGTACATAAATGAATGAAAACAACATTAGTTCAAGTTAAGCGCACATAATTTCTTATTATTAGTGCTCATTTATTTATTGAACGAACAAAAATAAAAAAAATTCCCGTTAAATGATTCACAAAAAGTTCACTAAACGTTCAATATGTTTGCAGACTTATAGATGTACGAGATCATTTTTTACACTTTGAAAGACAGAAATTTTGGGAATCACCACATCGGGTCACCGGCTGATGCCATGCTTTTTTATTTCTATATATTTGGGTTGGACTACGGTAATGGGCCTTACAACAAAACCAGAAGCTGTGATTCTTTCTTCAAGTAAAACTTAACAAAGCCTTTTAGGGTTTTTGTTCTTCCTATCCTATATAAACACACACACACACACACATGACTCATCTTCAACCTTCATTCCTCCATCACTATCTCCAGATCTCAACTTCTAATTCGTGGTTATGAATCTATTAAACTTTTGTCGTTCAATGGTTGTAGGCCTCCATAATCCCAGATAAGCTATATAACAGGTTCTTATTCTGATTCATGGGAGGCCCAAATCAAACTCAATGGCAGTTTCGCTGAGAAACCCATCACTCATTTCAATCGATGGTGTTTCATAGTAACTTATCCATACATTTCAATTACCCAAAAAAAAATAATCTTTTTATAATTTAGCAGTTTAAAGATATTGATTTTACTTTTAGGTTAGTTTTTCTGTGTCAGTTGATTTATATTGTTTTGGTTTTTCGTTGTTTAGGTTTTTGATCGTTTATGTAGAACTTCAAGTTTCGTGTTTTGTTTTTAGAGTTGTTTGATTTACTTTTTTTTTTCTCTGAGTAATCGAAACAAACTCAAAAATTTACATACACGAAAATGAACAATTCACACATTGTTTTTAAAACTAAATGTTGGCTCTATTTCAGAAAGATGGATTGTCTAAAAGACATCGAACATTACAATATACAAATTTCTGACTGAAGTGGTGCAATGCGGCGTATGTGTAACCGTCATTAAATTTGAAATTTAACTGGTTTGGTGTGTGTTGAGCAGTCATCAAAATTTGAGTGGTGCAGTAGAGTGTGTAGAATCTCTTCCACACTTATGCTTTTATCACCATTTTATTTGAAGAGTTTTAAGATAATTCATAAATACTACAACTGAAATTGAAGTACTACTATAAAATCTTGTTCTTCTCAACGGCTGTGTTGCTGGTGGACATAGCTTATGATTATTTATTTAATTTTTTTTGAATGACGAATGTAAGATTTGTTTAAAGAAATGGTGATATGTAAGATTTGTTTGTTTTCTAGCTAAGACTATATCCTTAATCTCTTCACAAGAAAATCACAAATAAAAAAACTTGCTAATTAAACTTTGTATATCTTAGGAAACTAGAATTCAAGATCCTTTTATATGTAATTGATTTTGCAAACCAATTTACTCATTTAAACTAAGAATCAGTGGCAATTATATGTTCTAATCATTTCACTAGGTGTATGATTAGGACTTTGCACAACACTTTCTCGCATCTGTTTGATGAAATGTAATTTTTATCCCTGTTGGAAAGAACATATTGGCTAAAGCGAAAAACCTGGTTTGTATGGTATCAATTAATATTGAGTTTGGATTCTTGGATGGGTAATTAGTATTTAGTGCACCCCTATGGCTCTACTAACTAATAATTCATTTAAAAGTTTCAGTTTTCAAATTTTTTAGTATTCACCAATGCTTATGCAAATGTTTTTTAAAATCAAATTATAAAAAAAATATATCTAATCTCAAGATATCGTAATTAGGAACAACTGAACGGCTTTGAACAATGTTGGATTTTGGACTTTAGAGGTTGGATGTTAAAGGTGGGATGCACGATCAAACTATTGTAGGTTGGATTGTCAAAGGTTGGGGTCGTATGTCAGAGTGGTCGGGAGTTACTTGTTTGAGTGTTGAAGGTCAGCGCTTCGGCAGTTGGTAGGGAGATCGAGAATACGAGGGATACAGAGGACAACTAGAAAATGGTGACATGTGGAATGGTGAAATGATTTTGAAATATAAAATAATTATTTGATCAGATAATTAAAGCTTTACATTTAGGGTTGTTGATTTTTTGACTAAATAATTAAATTAGTGATAGGTTGTAAATAATTAAATAAATTAACAAATATATAATATATAAACTAAATTAAAAAATAATTTGAGCGAAACCGAGCGAGCATACCTTTGCACGTGTTTGGTTCGTTTTCAAACCGAACCGAGCCACTTGGTTCGTTTACAACCGAGGCAAAATTCGAACGAGCAAAAATCCGAACTTTTTTCGAACGAGTTTGAGCGAGTTTCGAACGTCGAGCTATTTGAAATGGCTTACCAGCAGTTGATAACTTGGGCCTACCGAGCAAAAACAAGTGCTTCAAATATGAGGCTTGAGGCCCGGTTTATAATTTTATATTAGCATTTAGAAAGGAATGAATTCTAATTGAGCTTAGGAAGCCTGGTTTATATTAGAATTTAGAGTTAAGTGTTTTTCTTTTGGGCTTAAGAGAGCCTGCCTCCATCTCTCTTAAGGCCAAATCTGCCAGCAAGAAGAGTTGGGCCGATATAATTTCGATTTCTAGATCTTAATTTAAAGAGTAAATTACAAATTTTGTCCATTATAATTAGTCAAATTATGAATTTGATTATTTTTCTTTAAAAATACTTTTTATTCTTTACTGAAAAAATTATTACTGATTTGGTCATTTCCATTAATGGATGTTAAGTTTGTCAAAAGTTGTCAAAAGTTGTAAAAAGTGAAAAGACATGGGAAAGTGTATTGTGACAACCAACATATGTTTATACTTTTTGCATATGATACTTTTGGCTTTCTTGCACTCGAGCCTATGGAGCTACTTAGTCGAGTTTAGTAGTTCATGCTTAGTAGTGTTACGAGCTCAAGATATATCAAAGTATATCTAAGACTTGGTTTTGCTATCTGTAAAGGTGTAGCGGCGTAGTTTATTGGTCATTTGCCTTCTATTTTGATTTAATAGGCTTACTATATTATTAGAAGCATTTGCACAACGTAAAACTAGAATAGTAAATAAACCAAAATGAATATTAAAAAAATGTTTTTGTTTGGAGGTTTAACTTTAACAGAATAGATGAACACATACAAATAACTAGAGGTGACAAAATGGGTGGGTTGGATTGGGTTGGTTGTTAGGTTAGGATGGATTTGGGTCTAGATGGGTTTGAGTTAGGATAGGTCATTTAAAAAAAAGGTCAGGATGGGTTTGGGTTAGGATGGGTAGGGTCAGGATGGGTTCGGGTCAAAATGGACAAATGCTTATACGAGCTCAAAAATATACATAATATACGACTTCATCTATAAAGGATGGTACCTTCAATAAAGCGATGATGATGGTGCGATAATGAAACGTAGACCCGACTATAGGTGTGGTGGTGGTGAGCGATGAAACTCAACAGAGGTGGAGACTGATGCGGAGCTCGACTGTAGGTGCGGTGGTGGTGCACGATGAAACTTGACAAAGGTGAGAAGGTGTAGATGCGGTGGACCGATGGTGGTGCGGTGGACCGGTGGTGGTGCGGTGGACCGGTGGTGGTTCAATGGTGGTATAATGGTGGTTCGGTGGTGTTGCGGTAGTGGTGGGCGATGAAACTCGACGAAGATGACCAATTTGAGTGAAAGAAACCTTGACTTATTGTGACTTGAAGCTCTAATTTTGAAAACTCATATTGACCTATATTAATTTTTTTCCAAAACAGTTTTTAACCCATCTTGACCCCTTTGTGTTTTTAATTCAATCCATTTTAACTCATTTCTATTTCTAAAACACTTATTATGACCCAAAATCAAATTTTTGGACTTCTTTTGCCACCTCTACAAATAACTAAACAATTGGATTCTCTTGTTTGTTTTTGTTTGTTAAGAAAAAGAAGTGTTTGTGTTGGTATATGTTCATCTTATCATCTAGGACATTCTAATTGATAGGCTCACGAATAAAACCAAAGATGAATGAATCGTTGATTTACAGAGTGAGCACCTTTTACTCTAGATACAAAATGGCCAAATGTCGTTTTGAACAAATAAGTATAATTAAAAAACATAAACGAACATAAAATAAAAGTTAATGTTGATATCCAAACATAAAAGGTTAAATGCCATTATAATTACATTCAACATTTCAAAAGTAAACAGAAATATCCAAGTTAAAGTGTAGATCACGTAAATGAATGCAGATATATGAACATAAAACAACGAACAATGACATTAGAAAACAATAAAAGTGAACGTAAAGTTTAAATAACATTACAAATCTAATGTTTCAAAAGTAAAATAAAGATAAATGAAAGTCCAAATAACAACAATATTAGAATGCTAACATTTAGGAACCTCGTCTATAGTAACCCCAAAGGTTTGGTCATATGGCTCAATTTGATTTTTTTTATCTTTTTATTATACAGACTCGTGTATTATAGAGTTTAAATAAAAATAATTATTTAATTCTTTTTTAATTTAAAAGCCATTATCGTATTGGATTATATGATATGTAAACATTAAAAATTAAATTGTGATTATTAAAAAAATCATGTTTTTGACTAAGGATATTAGGGTGGAGTTATTGTAAAAAGGGAGAAAAAAACTAAAAATGACAGAGATCATTATTATCTAATAGATCTTAAATTCAAATATTAAAAAAATTCGATATAATAATAGTAAATAATTAAAAGTTTAGATCCAATGGCCAATTTTATTTTAGTTTAGACCATATTTTCAAGTTCTACCTTTATTTTGAACGCTCATACTTTTTAGTATACAATATTATTATTCTAAAAAAAGTCACACCATAAAAACAAGTATTTTTTAATCTTTAAAACAACTATAATTTTGATAAATAAAAATATAATTTTTTTTCATATTATTCAGAGCCGGCTCAATAGTTTTGGAGGCTTAAAGCGAAACAAAAGTTTGAGGCCTTATAATTATCATTATTAAACCTCCTCTTTTTTTCATTATTGGGAGTTGGGACCAGTAATATAAACAACAATGTTTATATATAATTTGGGGGCTTCCTCTAATTGATTAGCTTATTTCACATGACAAACAAATAAGTAACAACTAAATAGCTTCAATAATCTAATTAATATTCAACAACTAATCTAGTTCAAACTAAGTTAGCAATTATTCTAATTCAAAACAACAATCAAATCAAGTTAACTAAAAAGAAGTAGTAGCTACAAAGGCTAGAACAACAAGAAAAGGCTAGAACAACAAGAAAGCAACCATTCTAGTATAAGTCAATTTAACATATCAATATTCAACAACTATTCTAATTCAAACCAAATTACCAACTATTCTAATGTTAAAAAACATTCAAAACAAGCTAACTAACAAAACAACAGATGATGAATCGATATTCAAAACAACAACTTTAGTATATTAGAAGATTAGAAAGTTAGAAAATGGAAACAATAATACCGATGGTGAATCAATAAGAAACATTGCAACAACAGATGATGAATCGCAGTCTTGTAAAATCCAATTAATCGGTCGACGGTCAATCAAGAAGTAGATGGACAAATGGAGAATCCCCGACTTATGTAGATGAAGATATGCAGCAGATGATGATTCAAGATTCCATAAGCAGATTAATGGTTGAATGGATGATTATTTAAGAACTCAAGAAGAATTCCATATGAATAGATGATGAATCACAGAATCGGGATGAATGATGATAAATCAAGAGCGGAGAATCAGAGTGATGCCACATCCTGGAATCAGGAGATGGAAGTCATTAACACTTCATTATTCAAGAAATATTTTGGTTGCTCGCTTGCCCTAATTAATGTAGATAGAGAAGTTGCTGATAATTCCAAATTTCCAATGAGAAAGGCAGCAAGTCTATTCCAAAAGATGTCAAGCAATGCAGGCCTTTAGGTCAAGTGATTATTAATTTGCAGGCCCAACGGTCCAAATCTTACCCAACATATGAACTTACTTTTTTGTAAATTTGAGGCCCTAAATTCAGAGAGGCCCTAAGCCCTAGTTTGGCCCACACACACTATTGGGCCGACCCTAATATTATTTCAGTTCATTGTATAATATTTGTCAGCTTATTATGTATATCATGTCATGTGTGATAATTTATTAGATCATTGTGGTTAATGTTGATCATTTTTTATACATTGTGTTTTTAAAAGTGATGATTTTCAAATAACAAATTGCTAAAATAGAATTTTTTTACGTTTTTCTAGTTTATTTTGTAATCCTTATCAGGTGATTATGTAATTTCATCAAAAGCTCATTATACCTATTACTAATCATCGAGTTTAGAGCTATTCATTGTGTTACCCATTGTATCAAATGTTAACCATTGTGTTTTTTGAAATTATGATTTTCAAATAACACAATCCTGAAAATGTAATTTTTTAATGTTTTTTCTAGTGCATTGTATAATCTTGATCATATTATTGGGTAATTATCGTAAAACAACTCATTGTGTCTACTGTTAATTATCGAGTATAGTGTTAATCATTGTGTCATCCATTGTGTCTAGTGTTATGCATTATGTTTTCTAAGATGATGATTTTCAAATAACACAACGCTAAAAATGTGATTGTTCTATATTTTCAGTTCATTATGTAATCCTAATCATGTCATTGTGTAATCCTCATCAAGCTACTCATTGTATTTATTACTAATCATCGACTCTAATGTTGGTTATTGTGTTATCCATTGTGTCTAATGTTAACAATTATGAAATGAATGGTGTTTTTTTTAATTTATAATTTTCGAATAAGACAATGATAAAAAATGTAACCTTTTTATGTTTCAAGTTCATTGTGTATTCATTATCAAATAATTGTGTAATCCTCATCAATTCAGAATATTACACAATCACCTAACGGAAATACAAAATTAGTTAAAAAACTTTGTGTAAGGATTCATATAAGTTTGATGCAATCCAAAACATCCAAATAGTCTGTCCTGCATTCATGCACAAAGTGCTGAAGTAGAATACTTTGAAAGTTTCACATTTGACATTAGAAAACATTCTAAGTGTGAAATCTTCCAAAGCCAAAAATAAAGTTTTCCGAAGCTTCAGAGACAAAGTTTTCTGAAGCCAGTTTATAAAGACAGATTTCTTCCAAAGAATTTTGAGTACATGCTTTATCTGATATACCTTTTACCATAAAGCTAGACCACCTTTCCGCTGCAACTTTGTTTGACTCACCAACTTTCACAAGTTGGTGAAAGGTCCATGATTTTGGTAAACTGTACATTGAGGTCTTGAGTCTGTTTCTTTCTAATTTATGTACTTTTATCCTTTTTGTAATATATTAGGATGTGAGCTATGGCATGTCATAGTCACTAGTCAAAAGACAATCTGCCTTTTGACTCTACATTGATTTTGTTGTTATCTAGATCATGTGTCCGGCTAGCCTTCAAAGTATGGCCGGCTATAGGATGTAGTATAAAGTATCTCAGGTCCCTTATAATATGTAATCTTTGTATGCTTTGTAAACACTTGTAAGGAACTTGAGATCAATATATATCATTCTTGAAAACCAAAACACTTATGTTAATTTGTTATTGTTCTTGTTTTATCTTTCTATTACTTGTTTTACTTAGTATCAAGGTGACTGGTTGGCAGTTCCCCATTTCATCTATTAAGTGTTCTAAATCAACTCTCCTCATTGTGTGTTGTGTTGTAAGTGACCAACCCCTTAAACAGTCGTGCAATTGGTATCACAGCATTCCAGGATCTTGATTGTAAGATCTCACCATCTTAAGATCCATCACACACATAAAATACTTAACATCTTAAATGGCAACTATCACTAAAGTTGATATGAAAATTGGAACCATGACAAAGTCCTAATTGATCACTCTTGAAGACTTTGACACTTGGTGCCAAAAAATGGAAGGTTTTATCAAGTCTCAAGACTCCAGGATATGAGAATCTATTGTCTCAGGACCTTACATACCAAGCACCTCTTCCGCTGCTGTTGGAGGTGGTATGATTCCAAAGGTTGTAGCTGACTACTCTGATTAAGATAGAAAGAGAGTAGAAATTAATCAAAAAGCCATGACAACCCTTCAGACTGCTCTTCCAAACTCTATATACAGAAGTTTCAAGAAATGCAAAACAGCTAAGCAAATGTGGGATGCATTGAAACTAATGTATAAGGGTTCTACTGAAGCCAAGGAGAACAAGAAGGATCTCCTGAAGCAGTACTTTAAAATAGGTGAAACCATGACTCAACAATACTTCAAGTATGTGAGATTGTGGACGCTCTAGTGGATGTTGGAGTGAGTCTTGAAAACAAGGACATTGTAAGAAAGTTTATGTCCTCTCTTCCTAGGCAATGGACATATTACTGTGTTGTTATCAAGAGAACTGAGAACCTTAAGACTCTTACTTTGATTGAGTTGTATGGTATTCTCAGTAGATACCATATGGAGATGCACATACAAGGTTCATCTGGTAACTCCAACAATCAAATAAGTTCAGACCTACATGTGACTGAAAGAGATAAAATAAAACCTCAACATCATCTTATATGCTACCCTGACAACTCACAAAAGAGCCCTTTCATCACTTTCTCGAAGACACCAAAAGAAAACTATACTCAAGGAAGCCTATTCCAAGAGACAAGTTCTTCACATGCATTTGTGTCTTCTGATGAAAGCTCAGAAAATTTTCTATTCACCCTTGAAGACCTGGACTGTATCCGTCCAGATGATTTGGAGTATATGAAAATTGTCCAGCAGATGGCACTTCTCACTCACAGAGCCAAGAAGTTCTACAAGAGGACAGGAAGGAAGTTTCCAAGCAATACAGCCAGTGGAAAGCTTAGGCTGGATAAAAGGAAAGTTAAGTGTTACAATTATAACCAAATAGGCCACTTTGCTAGGGAATACAAGGCACCAAGGACAAATGGTGGCCAAGCACAAAGCAGACCAAACTACACTAAGAAAGTCACCCAGAATGAGAAGCCAAAGTAGCAAGCTACAGTTGTTGTTAAAGAAGGAGGCTTTGACTAGAGTTTTTAGGTGGAAGATGTATCTCCAAACCCAGCACTGACGACTGACCATGATGAAGCATTGGTATTGGAACATCTCTGTACACATGAATGTATTGCGAAAGTTAATAGATACAAGTCCTACAACTTATATATGAGATCTGATCTTGAGTCCTTAAATATCTTAAAATCTGATTTCAAAAGATCTGAAAATGATTATAAACTGAAAATAGAGGACTTAGAGAAAACCATTTCAGTTCTTAAACATGAAAACACTAACTACAGGACTTAGATCAAAGATCTCATAACCAAGTTGACTGAATGCTAGCCTGAGCTTGTGATCAGCAAAGCCATGACAGAAAAATATGCTCATGAAGAAGAAACCTTCATGAACATCATATCCTCATCCTTGCATACAAAAGTTTATTATCAGAATAAGATCTCTTAGGTGTGAAACTTATGAAGATAAGCTTCCTCTCATAGACCCCTTGACTGAAGAGAATAAAGAAGTGATAGTGAAGAATGCATATGAGAATAATGAAGAAGAGGATTTTAAGAGGGGTCACTATCCTTTTAAGGAGAGCAAGAAGATTGTGATGACCAAGTCAATGAGAAAGAACTTGATCAGAAAGAGCAAGATAAAGCAAAGGAGGCTCAAGAGATTGATGCCACTTTTGACTCTAAGCTGAAATAAGTATGTATCTCTACAGGGTTTGAAGTGGTTAAGACTGAAGACATCAACCTGATCTCTAGTACCAAGAGTTCTAGTTCATGCTCAAATCATCTCAGCAATAAGAAGAAGGCTGATCCGCTACCTACCACTGCTACATAGTCTGAACCATCCAACTCCAAATGAAGTCCTCACCCTAAAAGGACTTCTATTGCATCTGCAAAGATAAAGATGGAGAAGAAAGGTGATCAAGTTCAGCCTTGTTCACAAAAGAAGAATCTTAGAAAGAAGAAGTTAGAATATGTTATGTGTGAGAGTTCCTCTCATCTTGCTAAAGATTGTCCTTATAATCCTAAAGGCACTCTTCACATGATCAAGAAAGAGACTTTTAAGAGTTTCAAAAAGAAGCAAGCTTCGTAAGGAAAATCTGTTTCCTTCAGAAGCTACAAAATGAAGATGAAGGCAAGTGGAAAATTTCCTTCGGAAGAAAATTTGGTCTCGGAAGAAGGGAACACTTCCGAAGCACTAAAGCCTGCTGCAGTGATAGAAAAATCTTCAAAAGGTCCGGTCATCAAAACTTCTGAAGTCAGTAAAACTTCCGAAGTATTTAAGGTCAAGTCTAGGCATCCAAAGGTGGTGCAGAAATTCAAGAAAGACCAACTGACTGAAAGTTCTCTATCGACAAAAGCAAAGGATCCTCAAAATATGACTATAGGATCTATTACTGTTTCATTACCTTCAACTTCTTTCGATAAACCCAAGACAAGCAAAGCTTGGGTTTTCAAATGTAACTAATCATCTCTTTTGTGTAGGAACAACTCAAGACAAAGAAAAATGTCTGGATCATTGATAGTGGCTGTTCCAGGCACATGACAAGAAATAGGTCACTGCTCCAAAATTTTGAGAAAATTGATGGAGGGCCAGTTGCTTTTGGAGGAGATGAAGGTGGTTACATATCTAGAAGGGGTAAGGTCACAAATGATAAGCTTAACATTGAGAAGGAAACTTTTTCAAGGAGCTTGGATACAATCTTTTGAGTGTATCTCAATTTTGTGATCAGAGTCATAACATGTTCTTTACTGAGCATGAGTGCATTCTTCTCAAGCCCGGGGTGGTCATTCCTCATAAGCATATCCTGCTCAAAGCCCCCAGGAAAGAAAACATGTACAAGATGGATTTGCAAGAAACATCTCACTCATGAGAAATTTCATGCTTTCTGTCCAAAGCAAATAGTGATGAGTATTTTCTCTGGCATAAAATAATGTGTCATGTAAACTCTAAGAACATGAATAAGTTTATTAAGAATGATTTGGTAACTGGAATGCCAAATAAAGAGTTTACAAGTGATGACCATTATGTTGCATGCCTGAAAGGGAAGCAACACAAGGTATCTCACAAGCCAAAGGAAAAAAACTACATCATTACTCCCTTACACTTGTTACATAATCTCTTTGGCCCTACCAGTGTAATGAGTCTAGGAAGGACCTCTTACTGTTTAGTGATCACAGATGACTTTACAAGATTCACTCGGGTCTTCTTTCTTAGAACTAAGGATGAGACTCCTGAGATTCTAAAGAATTTCATCTTAAAGATTGAGAATCAATCTGATCATAAAGTCAAAATCATAAGATGTGATCAAGGAACTAAAATCAAGAACCAAATCCTTGATACATTTTATG
Organism: Flaveria bidentis; assembly: GCA_018326385.1. Classification (NCBI taxonomy): domain Eukaryota; kingdom Viridiplantae; phylum Streptophyta; class Magnoliopsida; order Asterales; family Asteraceae; genus Flaveria; species Flaveria bidentis. The sequence continues at coordinate 413 of BJCM01208875.1, read as the reverse complement.
ATAAAAAGGGTATTACAAGACAATATAGTGCTCCCAGGACTCCTTTGCAAAATGGTGTTGCTGAGAGGAAAAACAGAACACTTATTGAAGTTGCAAGAACTATGTTGCCTGACTCCAAACTGCCCATCACCTTCTGGGTAGAGGCAGTAAAACACTGCATGCTATATGCAGAAAAGAGTTTTAGTGGTTAAGACACATGGTAAGACTCCTTATGAACTTTGGCACAAGAGGAATCCTTTCATTGGCTTTGATAGGATCAATTGAGACAATCTGTAATGATTTATGTAAACAATTCAAGAGAAACACAAACAATTGTAATCAATTCAAGCAATATCAACAAATTCACAGTTCATTGATATAGCTAAGACAATTACAAGAGTAAGAAAGCAGTTAACAATTCTCAACAAACTCTC
>BJCM01208872.1:0-11675 GCA_018326385.1 Flaveria bidentis | reverse complement strand
AATGATAGGTATATAAGGTCCTTTTTCAATTGATTTCATAAATCAGTGTCTATGGAATTCAAATGATGCTTTAACCTAAGAGACCAGTTTTTAAAATCAGCTCTGTTTTTAAGTTTAGGAACTCTATTTTCAGAATCTTCTGATTTCACCATTTTGTTTATATTTTTGTTGTTTTCTAAATTTTGAATTAAGAAATGAAAAGTAAATGTTTTTGAAAAAAATTCAAAAAAAATATTCTAAGTGTCAAGGTGATGCGCCTGAATAGTATTCAAATGCCCCAACAGTTGATGTGTCTCAGTTGTAAAACGTCTAAGGGATTGCCTTAGAAAAATAATCCAAAACGTCTGTGATGCGGCTGAACAGTTGTGAAATGCCTGAACAGTAGTAATGCGCCTACACAGTTCTAAAACGTCTCAATAGTTCCAATGCGCCCAACACTTCAACTCTTCAGCACTTTCAATACTTCAGTTAATACCAATTAATACCAGGAATTGCCCCTATTGCCAAGTCACCGTATCATTTGGCACGAACAGAAATGAAAGAATTAATGAATCAACTTTTGGTATTATTAGACAACAGATTTATACATCCTAGTTTATCACCTTGGGCAGCTCTAGTTTTGTTTGTAAAGAAGAAAAATAGAATTTTTAGGATGTTCATTGATTATAGAGAACTTAATAAAGTCACTATTAAGAACATATATCCTTTTCCAAGGATAGATTACATATTTGACTAATTACAAGGATCTAGTTAATTTCAAAGATTGACTTAAGGTCAGGATACTATCAGTTAAGGGTAAGGGATGAAGATATACCAAAGACTGCATTTAGAACTAGATATGGGCATTATGAGTTTTTTGTGATGCCATTTGGACTAACAAATGCTCGAGCAGTATTCAAGGATTTATTGAATAAAGTCTACAAATCTTACTTGAATAAATTTGTCATAGTCTTCATAGATGAAATTTTAATTCATTCTAAAAGTAAGGAAGAACATGAAAAGCACCTAAGGATGATTTTTGAATTGCTTTGAAAGGAAGAATTATATGCCAATTTCTCAAAGTGTGAATTTTGGAAAAGAGGAGTACAATTCTTAGGACATGTAGTTAACCAAGAAGGAATTCTGGTTGACCCGACAAAGATTAAGGCAACTAAGAAATGGGAAACTCAAAAAACGCCAACTGAGGTACACCAATTTTTAGGTTTGGCTTGTTATTATAAAAGATTTATAGAAAATTTCTCGAGAATAGATCAACCTTTGATAGATTTAACTAGGAAAGATAAGCCTTATGTTTGGGAAGAAAACAAAATCTTGCATTTTAACTTTTAAAGAATAAATTATGTCGTGCTCCTATATTAGCTATTCTAGAAGGAAAAGATGATTTTGTTATATATTGTGATTCCTCACATCAAGTTTATTGATTTCTTTTCATGCAATCAAATAAAGTAATTGTATATGCACCTAGACAACTTAGAGGAAGTGAAAAGAATTACACTACACATGATTTAGAACTAGGAGCAGTAGTATTTGCACTTAAAATTTGGAGAAACTATCTATACGAAACCAAGTGGATAATTTATACAGATCACACGATTTTATATCATATATTTTATCAAAAGATGTTAAATATGAGGCAGAGAAGATGAGTGGGACTACTAAGTGATTATGATTATGAAATCAAATATCACCCACGAAAGGCAAATGTAGTAGCTCACGCCTTAAGTAGAAAGGAGATAATTAAGCCATTACGAGTTTATGCTTTAAGAATGGAATTACCCGCGAATCTGATAAGTGAAATTCGATAAGCTCAACAAAAATAAGAGTCAAAAGGTGTGTTGAAGCTGAATGGAGAACTAGAAGTTAAGTCTGATGGAATTTTGAAATTCAAAGGGATAAATTAGATTCCTAACAATGACAAGCTTAGAGAAACTATTCTAAGAGAAGCACACAAATCAAGATATTCAGTACATCGAGGGAATAATATGATGTACAAGGAGTTAAGAAACCAATATTTGTGGCCAGGTATGAATAAATATGTTGCATAATTTGGAGAAAAATATGATATCTATTCAAGAGTTAAGGGTGAATATCAGAAACCCTTAGGATGTTTAAACCAACCAGAAATTCCTAAGTGGACGTGGGATCAAATTACTATGGATTTTGTGACTAAGTTACCCAAAACCTCAAGTGGGTATGCACCATATGGGTTATAGTTGATGGATGAACTAATTCAGCCTATTTCTTGCCAATCAGAGAAGATGATAAGATGGAAAAATTAGCAAGAATTTATATGAAAGAAATTATGTCCAGACATGGAATACCAATTTATATAATATATGACAAATATAGTAGGTTTACTTCAAGAATCTGGCAAACCATGCATAAAGCATTACGAATTCAATTAAACATGAGTTCAACATATCATCCACAGATAGATAGAAAAAGTGAGAAAACAATTCAAACATTTGAAGATATGTTGCGAGCTTGTGCACTAGATTTTGGTGGTAACTGTGATATACACTTACCTTTGATAGAAATTTTATATGATAATAGCTACCATACTAGTAATAGGGCAATGTTTGTCACAAATACTAGTATGGTAGCTATAATGTGGACCTCCATTGTCACCTAGGTGAGTTTGAGGGAAAACTCTTACGGATTCTTTCTATACAAACATTGTGTTGGTATCAGAGCATTTTAGGCTCTTGATTACGTGATCTAACCATCCAAATCAACCTGTTTTCACTCCTCCCTACTAACTCGCTCACTCAAAATGGCCCTTAATAGATCCAAGGTAGAGATGTAAACAATGACAAAAGCTCCCATCATTACCCCTAAAAAATTCAGATCTTGGAGTACAAGAATGGAAGGCTTCATCAGATACCAAGACAACAAAATGTGGAACTCCATTGTCAATGGCCCGTATAAGCCAAAGGTGGCATCACCTAGTGGAAACGGTGCCATGATAGAAAAAGCTGTCGAGGACTATTCTCTTGAAGACAGAAAGAAGATAGACATCGACAACAATGTTATGACTATTCTCATGACTGCAACACCGAACTCTATTATGGTGGGGTTCGAGCATTGCAAGAATGCCAAAGAACTGTTTGATGCACTTGCCCTGATGTATGCAAACTCCAACAACTCAATGAAGGACTCACTGAAGCAACAGTTCGAGAACTTCACTCATATTGCTAGAGAGACCCTCAGCCAGCAATACTTCAGGTACATGGATCTTATCTCTTCCCTTCAGTCTGTGAAGATCACTCCCAAACTTAGAGATCTAACCAGAAAGTTCATGAGTGCTCTTCCCAACGAGTGGACATTCTAGTGTGTCCCTATCAAGAGAACATAAAACTTGAAAACTCTCACCATGACTAAACTCTATGGCATCCTTGATGGATATCGCCTAGAGATGGAGAGTAAGAAGGGCCACCAAACAAGCAGACCCATGAGTCTTCCGGCTAGCAACGCTTTAATGGTTGCTAAAGGCTCATTAACTCAACAACCTCAACATTACTTGACCTATCAGAAGCCATCCTGCTATTCTGGACCTTACATCACTTTCCCTAAGACTCCAAGGTCTCAACAAGCTCAACACAACTCCTTCCAGGAAAGTTGTGTCTTTGTCTCAGGAAGTGGGCACTTAGGTGATTTTCAATAATGTTTTGATGATCTTGAGTGTTTCAGTCCAGACGATGTAGAGTACTTGGACTTCATCCAACAGATGGCTCTCTTAACTTATAGAGCGAAGAAGTTCTTTAAAAGAACTGGAAGGCATTTCCCTCAAAACCCAACTACCAGCAAATTCGAGTTTGACAAGACCAAGGCAAAGTGTTACAACTGTAACCAACTGGGTCACTTTCAAGGGAATGCAAGGAACCCAAGGCCAATCCTGGAATCCCACAAGCCTCCACACATCGCTCAACCTCAAAGCCTACTGAGAAGTCAACTGAAACAGCTGTAATGGCTCAAGAAGTTGACTGGAGCTTCATGGTACAGGATGTGTCTTCTGCTTAAGCTCTCATGGCCGTAACAGATGATGCCCAGATATAGGATCATCTCTGCACTCCAGCCTATATAGCTAAAGATAAACTATATTAGGATTACAATATGGAAATCAGATCTGATATTGAGTCTTTAAATATCCTAAAATCTGATTTTAAAAGAGCTGAATCTGACTATCAAAAGGAAATTTATGAGTTAGAGAAAAATTTATCTCTCTTAAAACATGAACACACCAATTACAAGACTGAAATCAAGGATCTGATATCCAAATTGTCTGAGGCTCAAGCCCAGCTTGTCACTTCTGAGGCTCAGGCCAGGAAGCATGTTATTTCTGGGCAGAACTTCCAAGCTATTCTTCTATCATCCTCCTATTACAAACTCTGTTATCAGAACAAAGGAGGGTTGGGAACCAATGAAATTGCTCCACCACACTCCTATGAGTCTATTAGACAGCCTAGATGTGTTACTAAGGTGCAAGAGGTTCTAACTGATGACCCTTCCTCTCTAGAGTTGAAGGATGAAGCATCAATAATGGCCACCACAGGGAAGGAACATGTAGATGTACCTATCTCCTCCAGTGAAGACCAAATCCTAACCACTAAAGCCAGAAGAAGCAAAGCTAAAGCTGCCAGAAAAACTGCCAAGAAAGTGGCTGAGTCCACACTGAAGATTGACCCCAAACAGAAAGGTGTCTTTATCTCAGCTGGATTCCAAGTGTTAGGTACTTTTGATTCAGGAAAGGAGTGTAATACCACCATTCCTGTCCTACCTAAGGATCAGAAGTTGAAGGGGAAATTGCTAATGAAGAAAAGAAACCCAAGAAACAGCAAGCCTCACATTCCCAAAAGGCTAACATTGCATGCATCATGTGTGGCATGCAAACACCATAAGGCAAAAGATTGTTACTACAATCCTGCAAGCACACATTATGCAAATAATGTTAGAAAAGACAAAGTCAGGGAAGATTTCACATTTGTACCTTTTCAAATAGTCCAAGTGATGAAGAAGGGAAAGCTAGTTTCTGAAGCAAGGTTGCTTTCGGAAAAAATTCTTTCTTCCGAAGGGAAAATGGCTTCGGAAGCAAAAGCTACTAAGGTTCAGAAGAACAAGAAAGCTCCTTTGAAACCATCCCAGAAGAAGACTGCTTCGAAAGAAAAGGTGGTGAAGGTTTCTTCCGAAAAGAAAGAAGCTTCGGAAGAAGGCCATGCTGCAAAAGCTTCAACAAGCTCATCCTCCAAGGTCAGCCAAAGGGTGGACTGGAAGATCAAGGAAGATGCTGCAGCCTAAACCTCTTCTTCAAAGACCTCTATTGAACCTTCATGCATATCATTTGGTTCAATTATGTCATTATCTTTGGAAGAACCCAAGACCAGTAAGGCTTCGGCTTCCAAACAAAACTGACAATCTTATCTTATGTGCAGGAACATCCAGTTGACAAGAACAACAATGTCTGGATTGTAGATAGTGGATGCTCCAGGCACATGATAGGGAACAGGTCTCTACTTCAACAAGGAACAGTTTTAGATTGGATGGAGGTCCTGTCCAATTTGGAGGTGAGGCCGGAGGATATGTTTCTGGCAGAGGAAGTATATCCAATGGTAAATTAAAAGTTGACAAAGTTCACTTTGTCAAACAGCCTGAACATAATTTGTTAAGTGTTTCTCAATTCTGTGATCAAAAGCACCAGATACTTTTCACAAAAAATGAGTGCATTATCCTCAAACTAGGGATGACAATTTCTCCGGAATTGGTGCTTCTTAGATCTCCCAAGAAAGGGGATATGTACAAGCTGGATATGAACAATGTTTCCCTAATGGGTGAAGTATCATGCTTTTTTTCCAAAGCTGATAGTGATGAGTCAACACTGTGGTATAAACGTATGTGTCATGTAAATTTCTTCAAAGATAACTATGTTGCATGCCTGAAAGGGAAACAACACATGACATCTCATAAATCCAAATGTGTTAACTCTATCACTACTCCATTACACTTATTGCACAGGGATCTTTCTGTTCCTACAATTATAATGAGCATTGGAAGGAAATCATATTGCCTTGTGATAGTTGATGATATTACAAGGTTCACATGGGTATTCTTTTTAAGAACGAAAGATGAAACTGCTGAAACATTAAAATCTATTATTCTTAAAATAGAAAATCAAATTGATCACAAGGTTAAAGTAATTAGAAGTGATCATGGGACTGAGTTTAAGAACTTTGTTCTTGACTCATTATGTAACTCAGAAGTGATTTCCAGACAATATAGTGCTCCAAGAACCCCTCAACAAAACGGTGTTGCTGAGAGGAGGAACAAAACACTTATTGAGGCTGCTCGAACTATGTTAGCTAATTCAAAACTACCTCTAACATTCTGGGCAGAGGCAGTTAGCACTACATGCTATGTGCAGAACAAAGTTCTTGTATTAAAGCCTCATGGAAAAACCCCTTATGAGCTATGGAACAAAAGGCCACCGTTCATTGGCTTTCTAAGGCCCTTTGGTAGCAGGTGTACCATACTTAACACTAAGGACAATTTAGCAAAATTTGCTGAAAATTTGGATGATGCTATCTTTGTTGGATACTTTTCCAGCTCCAAAGCTTACAGAGTATACAACATTGAGAATCAACAATTTGAGGAGTCATCCAATATAGTTTTTAATGAGCACACTTATTGTGTTAAGGGGAATGGCCCTGATCATATCTTTGATTTAGAATTATTTCCAAACTATTCTAAACCATCTTGTGAGAATGTTTCAGTTTGAACAGGTGCTCAAAATAATGCTGATGCTGCTACTGACGATCAACTATTTGAGCTACCCAGGCCTAGTCCAAGTTCTCCAAGTACTGCAATGCACCAAGCTTCCAACATTCACAGATCTGATAGTTTAACCATATCAAGGAATAGTGAAGCTTCAACAAGTGACTCACTTACTAGGCCTCAAAACTTATCAGGTGATCCACCACAACACTAGGCAAAAGGAAGTAGTGTTTTGAAGGAACAGGAAACTGTTAATACTACTTCACAGCCAACCATTGATGATGTTTCTCATTCATTCAATCAGTCCTCATTGAATGACTTTGAAACAACAGCTGGACAGTGTGTTCTAGTTCCAGAGCAGAATATGTCCAACCTGGATCTATCTCTTCAACTGGAAGTGATTCCTCGTCTTAGGATTCATAAATCTCATCCTATTGAAAACATCATAGGGGATGTCATTAAGGGTGTGAGAACAAGAGGACAGACTCATCAAGGGAATATCTGCTTGTACTCATGCTTTCTATCTCAGATGGAACCTAAGAAGGTAGAAGATACCTTGAAAGATAGTAGTTGGCTTGAATCGATGCAAAAGGAGCTACTTCAATTCAAGAGACAGAAGGTATGGAACCTATGTCCGTTACCATCTGGTCAAGTACCAATAGGCACTAAATGCGTTTTTAGAAACAAGAGAGATGATAGAGGCTTGATCATCAAGAATAAATCAAGACTTCTGGTTCAAGCATACACAAAAGAGTAAATAATTGATTATACTGATGTCTTTGCACCAGTTGCAAGACTTGAGATAGTTAGAATCTTCCATGCTTATGCTGCATCCAAGGACTTCACTGTCTATCAACTTGATGTCCAGTGTGCCTCTCTATATGGGGATATAGATAGGGAAGTCTATGTATGCCAACCTCCAGGATTTGAAGACCCACAACACCCCAACTATGTGTGCAAACTGGATAAAGCTCTATATGGGCTGCACCAAGCACGTAGGCTGTGGTATGAGGCTCTGTCTCAGCTTCTTCTGAAGAATGGCTACACTAGAGGTAAGATTGACAAGACTCTCTTCATCAGAAAGTCTTGAAAGGACATTTTGCTTGTTCAAGTCTATGTCGATGACATCATATTTGGTTCCTCAAATGACCAAATGTGCAAGGACTTTGAGAGCATTATGAAGAAAAATTTTGAGATGAGCTCCATGGGAAAAATGGAATTTTTCTTTGGGATTCAAGTAAAGCAAATGAAGGAAAGGTTTTTTCATTAATCAATCTAAGTATGTCTCTGATATCTTAGAAAGATTTGAAATGAAAGATTGGAAGCCTGCCAAGACACCCATACCCAGAAACCATAATCTCTGTCCTGACCTTGAGGGGGAGGATACTGATCAACATCAGTATAGGGCAATTATTGGTTCTCTGATGTATCTCATAGCCAGTAGACCTGATATTATGTTTGCTACATGCATTTATGCAAGATATCAAGCGGCTCCAAAGGTGTCTCACCTAGCTGTTGTTAAAAGAATCCTAAGATACCTCAAAGGAGCACCTAAACTAGGTGTCTAGTATCCTAGAAACAAAGATTTTAATCTCTATGGATACTCTGACAGTGACTATGGCAGCTGCAACGTTGACAAGAAATCTACATCAGAAGGATGTCAATTTCTTGGTGGAAGGATCATCTTATGGCAATGCAAGAAACAATCCTGTGTCTCTACAACAACTGCTGAAGCTGAATACATTGGTGCTGCGAGCTACTGTGCTCAACTGCTATGGATTCAAAATCAGATGCTAGAGTATGGATTCAACTTTATGAGTACTCCTATCCATATTTACAACAACAGTGCTATCTCCGTTACTGAAAATCCAATGAAGCACTCCAAAACAAAGCATATTGACATGAGGTATCATTTCATTAGAGATATTCATGAGAAAAATCTAATTAAGCTATTCAAAGTTGATTCAAATGAACAATATGCTGATTTGTTCACCAATGCCTTTGATGAACAAAGATTTAAATATCTCATAACAGCTATTGGGATGATAAACATTGATTAATTTAATCTCTTTTAAATTTTTTTTATTAATATGTAAATTTTGTGTTAATACAATTTAAGCCTTGTTACGAAAGAATTTCTCTTAAATTTTCTAAGTGTAAATTCCTTCCGAAGAGAAATTAACTCTCGGAAGATATTCTCATATCTTCTGAAGCAAAAAAAATTCAAAAGATAACTTTCTTCTCGGAAGAATTTTTGGCCTCGGAAGAAGCGATGGATTACATATCACATCTACTTCCGAGAATTACAGATTCTCCATTCTGAAAGCCACTCTAACCTTCAAAAGAAAAGTTTTTGCTTCGGAAGTAAGAATTGCATTTGGAAGACAAGTTACCTTCAGAAATGTTTTACACTCGAAAGAGAGATTCTACTGTGTAACGCAAATCTCTTAGGCCCCACACTGTAAAAAGCTAAGATTTTGTTAATGATGTCAGATTATTTGACTAATTCTAACCTTACCGCCACTATCATTTCATCCACTAAAACATCATATCACTTTATCCAAACCCCCATTACCGCCTTCCCACTCTCTTTTAAATAATCTCGACTGTTCAATTTCATATTCTTACTTGCAAATTTTCATGCCCTAGAAATTTCTCTCCTCTGCAAACTTTACCCCAACTCAAATCATCCACATTCACCTTTCTCAAATGGCACTTAACCCTCAACACAACCAAGTCGCACTTCTTGATTCTTCAAGAGATGCTGACTTCTCTAAAATCATCTCCTTTCTCACCCAATCACCTTACTACACTGCCCTTACCGTTAACCCCATTGTTTACTCCAACCAAATGACCGAATTTTGGGGAAATGGTCAAGCCGAAACCCTAAATAGGATTCGTGTGCTGAGGTCCAACATTTGTGGACAGGAGTTGATCATCACTAAGCAACTCATCTAGGAGCACCTCGAGCTTCATGATGAAGGAGCTCCTACTGAATTGCCTAAGACAGAATTGGACAACACTTACATCCTAATGGGATACAGTGGAGACATAAGCAGGTCGACTGTCTACAAATTCAACTTTTCCTACAACTGGAAGTTCCTCTTGCATGTTGTTCTTCACTGCTTGTCCAACAAGTCCGAGGGATGGGATCAAATCCCAAATGAAGTAGGATGCTTAGTTCATGGATTAGTGAGAGGCCTGCGCTTTAATTACTCACATTTTGTGTTCACCAATCTGATTGGGAATCTACAAAGGGAGACATTCTTCATGTATCCTAGATTCATTCAACACATACTCAACTGTGAGTTGGACCAGAGCATGCTTGTCTGTGAAGCTGCTCTGAATGTCCCCTACATGCGGCCTACGATCTTCAAAACCTTGAAGAAGGTGTCCACCAACTTCACTGGAAGGTATACTACTCTGCTTCCAGGTGTAATTGAGCGCATAGCTCCTGGTGACATCCCTGTTTACCCCACAGGTGATGAACCCACACTGTCAACCTCCACCACAATGCAAACACTACCTTCTCCACCCATCACCATCACTTATCAAAGACGCCCCAAACGAACCCTTTTTCAATCTACTCTGATTGAAGAAGCCCTTCCTGTTCAATCCAAAAATACTCGAGTTGAAACATGGGCTCCCACTCAGTCAGAGGTCTCTCCATCCTTCTCTTTTGACCTCAATTTGGGTTTTGAGTCTCCTTAGTCTCAAACCCATGAGCCCGACACCTAAACCAACAACCCTCATAATGAGTATCTATACTCTTCTGAGCAACTAACAAGGGACAACCAAACTAGAGGCTCAATGCCTGTAGACATTGACCAACGTCTCGGGTCAGTAGGCTTAACCTCCCTATCTTTTACTGACCTTCTGTTGATACACATGTCCCTAGTTCTAGTCTAGTGATCTTAAATGTAATAGACTTTCATCTTGGAACACATATGTAATGTTAAATCTATGAAATGAAAAACTCTTCTATGAATAGTTGTTGATTGTTTAATGTTATATCTATTGATATTATGTAATGATACACACATATACGAACATGTTATATAGGTTTGCAGTTGTTAGACATCTTTTGAATCATTAAAGGTTCAAGAATATGTTTAACTAAGTAATCTGATTCAGTCGCACGACTGGACAATACGAATGGGCCAATCGCACGACTGAACCTGGTGAATGAATCAATCGTATGACTCAGTCGCACGACTGAGCCAGTCGCTTGGCTCAGTCGTACGAATGAAGACTGTAACCTATAAATACCACTTAATTTGTGGAATAAAGAGAGTTTTTGAGAATTCATAACCCTAGCCGTCCAAGTTCGTCCAGATTGTCTCTTCCAAGTTCATAGAACGTTTCAGATCATTCCAAGTCTATTCTTAACGTATTCTAATTGATAGGATTTATCGGATTAACATTTTCCCTGATTGGATTGCCAATCAAATAGGATTCCGCACTATTTGATCTGGTCTCACGTTGAATCAGTTAGTACTCCGTACGCCGTAAGGTCCTAACAAGTGGTATCAGAGCCTTGGCTCTTGATTCTTCGTGGATTCAATCTTGTTTTCATAAAAATCAACGTTTAAAGAGAAAATATTTGTTCTTTCTGCTTAAAATTCAGTTTTTACGTGTGCATGTTCTAAAAATTGAGTCTTTTTCGACGTGCAGCCGTCTAGGGTGTCAAAAATTGCGTTTTAGGTCAAAGTGTGTGAAAATTTCGATTTCAGCAGTCTCAGTCGCACGATTAACTCAATCGCACGACTGAACTCCAATCGCCCAGTTCAATCGTATGACTGAACTCAATTGCTCTTTCAATCGCACGATTGACTCAGTCGGTCTGTCTATTCGCACAACAGCCCTAATCGCCTTCCCAGTCGTACGACTAAGCTCAATCACACGATTGT
>BJCM01208867.1:0-46086 GCA_018326385.1 Flaveria bidentis | reverse complement strand
TCTTTGGCATTCCAGTTACCAAATCATTCTTAATTAGTTTATTCATGTTTTTAAAGTTTACATGGCACATTCTTTTATGCCATAGGAAAGACTCATCACTATTGGCTTTAGACAAAAAGCATGAAACTTCTCCAGAGGGAGATGTTTCTTGCAAATCCATCTTCTACATGCTCCCTTTCCTGGGGGCTCTAAGCAGAATATGTTCATGAGGAATAACCACCCCGGGCTTGAGAACAATGCACTCATGCTCAATAAAGAGCATGTTATGACTCTGATCACAAAATTGGGATACACTCAGAAGATTGTATCCAAGCTCTTTGACAAAGTTTACCTTCTCAAAACTGAGCATACCATTTGTGACCTGACCCCTTCATAAATGTAACCACCTTCATCTACTCAAAAGGCAACTATCCCTCCATCAATCCTTTCAATGTTCTGGAGTAGTGAACTATTGCCTGTCATGTGCCTAGAACAGCCACTGTCACTTATCCAGACATTTGTGTTTTTCTTCAGTTGTCCCTGCACAAAGAAAATGATTAGTTACATTTGGAAACCCAAGCCTTACTTGTCTTGGGCTCATTAAGAGAAACAAAAGGTAATGCAAAAGTAATAGATCCTATGGTTGTGCTAGGTTGATCTTGAGCTGTTGTTGATCGAGAATTCTCAGTCATTTGGTCTTTCTTAGACTTCCACATCACCTTTGGAGTCTTAGACTTGACCTTGAATACTTTGGAAGCTTTTGATACTTTGAAAGTTTTGATGACTAAGCCTTCGGAAGATCCTGCAAACACTGCAGCAGACCTCAGTGCTTCGGAAGTATTCCTTCCTTCCGAGACCAACTTTTCTTCCGAAGGCAATTTTTCACTTGCCTTCTTCTTAGATTTGGAGCTTCTAAAGGAAACAGATTTTCCTTCCGAAGCTTGAATCTTCTTGGTACTCTTGGAAGTCCTTGGTTTGGTCATGTGAAGAGTACCCTTAGGATTCTATGGACAATCCTTAGCAAGATGAGTAGTACTCTCACACATAACACACTCTATTTTCTTCTTCCCAAGAGCCTTCTGCTAGGATCAAGACTGACTTTGGTCATATCCCTTCTCCACCTTCATCTTTGTAGATGCTGAGACAGTCCTTTTGGGCTGGGAACTGTTCTTGGAGTTTGATGGTCCAGGTTGTGCAGCAGTGGTACACAGTAGATCAGTCTTCTTCTTGGTACTGAGATGATTTGAACAAGAACAAGAACTCTTAGCAGAAGAGTTTAGGTTGATGTCTTCAGTCTTTACTACTTCAAACACTGCAGAGATAAACACTTCTTTCTGCTTGGAGTCAAAAGTAGCCTTGATCTATTGAGCCTTCTTTGCTTTCCTCTTGCTCTTCCTGATCAAGTTCTTCTTATTAACTTGGTTATCACAGTCTTCTTCTTCTCCTCAGAAGAATAGTGGCCCTTCATAGAATCCTCCTCTTCACTCTTCTCAGAGAAATTCTTCACTATGACTTCTTCATCCTCTTCACTGAAAGGATATATAAGGGGTAGCTCATCTTCAAAAGTTCCACACCTAGGAGATCTTTCTGACAAGATTATGTGTGGAGGAGCTATCTCATTTGATCCTGGTCCATGTTTGTTTTGATAGAACACCTTGTTGTGCAGGGATGAGGATACCATGTTCTTGAAGGTCTCTTCTTCAAGAGCACACTTTTCTACCCTGGCTTTGCTGATCACAAGCTCAGCTTGGAACTCAGTTAGCTTGGTTATGAGATCCTTGATATGAGTCCTAAATTCTGTATGCTCATGTTTTAGAACTGAAATGGTTCTCTCTAAGTCCTCAATCTTTAGTTTATAATCATTTTTAGACTTTCTAAAACCAGCTTTTAAAATGTTTAAGGACTAAAGATCATATCTCATCTCCAAGTTATAGGACCTGTATCTATTAACTTTAGCAATGCATTCAAGGGTACAGAGATGTTCAAATACCTTGGCTTCATTATGATCTACCATTAGTGCTTGGTTTGGAGAAGCATCTTCCACCTAAAAGCTCCAGTCAAAGCCTCCTTCTTCAATAGCAACAGCAGCCTGCTACTTTGGCTTCTCATTCTGTGGAGCCTTATCAGTGTAGTTTGGTCTGGAGTGTGTTTGGCCACCATTTTTTCTAGGTGCCTTACACTCCCTAGCAAAGTGGGCCATCAAGTTACAGTTGTAACACTTGACTTTGCCTTTGTCCAGGCCAAACTTTCCACTGGTTGCATTGTTTGGGACTTCCTTCCAGTCTGCTTGTAGAACTTCTTGGCTCTGTGAGTGAGAAGAGCCATCTGCTGGACTATCTCCATGTACTCTAGATCATCTGGATGGATACAGTCCAGGTCTTCAAGGGTGAAAAGAAAGCTACCACAACTTTCATCAGAAGATAGAAAAGCTTGAGAGGAATTTGTCTCTTGGAATGGGCTTCCTTGAGTGTAGTTCTCCCTTGCTCTCTTTGGGAAGGTGATGAAAGGACCCTTTTGTGAATTGTCAGGGTAGCATATGAGATGATGTTGGGGTTCTATGCTATCCCTTTCAACCACATGCAGGGCTGAACCCATTTGATTGTTGGAGTTGCCAGATGAACCTTGCATGTTCATCTCCATCTAGTAGCCAATGAGAATCCCATATAACTCCGTCAGAGTAAGAGTTTTGAGATTTTCAGTCCTCTTGATCACAACACAGTAGTGTGTCCACTTCCTAGGAAGTGAGGACTTGAACTTCCTTACAATGTCCCTGTTCTCAAGAGGAACTCCTCCATCCACAAGGGTATCCACAATCTCAACATACCTGAAGTATTGCTGAGTCATGGTTTCACTTGCTTTAAAGGTGAAGTTTTCAAACTGCTGCTTTAGGAGATCCTTCTTGTTCTCTTTGGCTTCAAAAGAACCCTCATACATCAATTTCAGTGCATCCCATAGCTGCTTAGCCATTTTGCACTTCTTGAAACCTCTATGCCCAGAGTTTGAAAGGGCAGTTTGAAGAGCTGTCAAGGGTTTTCTATCACTCTCTACTCGCTTCCTATCTTCACCAGAGTAGTTATCCATATCCTAGGGGATCATACCAGCACCAGTAGTAGAGGGGGTGCTAGGTATGAAAGATCCATTTTCAACAGACTCCCACATTCTTGAGTTTAGAGACCTGATGAAACCTTCCATTCTTAGGCACCAGGTATCAAAGTCATCAAGAGTGATCAGTGGTGACTTTATAGAGATGCAGCGGAAAGGTGTCTAGCTTTATGGAAAAGTATATCAGATAAAGCATGTTACTAAAAGTCTTCGGAAGAAATCTGTCTTCAAGAGTTGAGGCTTCGGAAGACTTTGTCTCTCAAGCTTCGGAAGACTTCATCTTTGGCTTCGGAAGATATTGGTCTTGGCTTCGGAATATTTTACACTTCCTTAGCATTCTTCTTCAATGCACTTGTGCAACATGCAGGATAGACTTTGGATGTTTGGGTTGCATTAGCCTTTTCATACATTCTCTACAAAATTCATATAATAAATGATGTAAAATATATACACAATTTGATATTTAACACAATGAAAGTAAAAAGACACAATGAGCTGACGTATTTAACAGAATGACCGAAATCTCCTACTATTTAAAACAATAAAAAGATACATATCAAGCCCACAATCATTCTAAGATTTTTTATATTAAATCTTCTTTTTAGTATAACCTTACCCTTTTATGTTATTTAAGTAAGCTTATTTCCTTATCTATTTAAATCTAGATCCAGATCTTCCTCCTTACCATCCATATATTCTTCTTCATTCACTTTAACCTTAATTGATGCAACTCTAAGTTTATTTGGTAATCGAGCATTAGGATCCTATATCTATGTTAATTTTTGTTTTTTTATTCCATGATGCATAACTAAATTTAGTAATATGTGTTGTATATGGTACTATATCTATATTTTTTTCAAATCCCAACTATCCTTAGACAATTTATTATTACAGAAAAGCATCAACATTTTTTCATGGGGTGTGCAAATCATGGGTGGGAATCTTGAAATCATAAAACCAACCCATTGGACCTTTTCAAGCAACACATGTATATATAAGGGTCTTCTCTCGCTCTGTATATTTTTTATACGGTTACTATTCGGTTCCAGATCCAAAATGGGTATGTTCAACATGGATTCTGTGAGAATCTTTAGGAACATATATACATGTGTACATATATCTATGTTATTTCTATCTATATTTTTCGTATGTATATACATATGTGTGTGCTATGTCTATATTTTGTGTTTAAATCCCAATTTTCATGAATCTTGGTTGTTATGCACGTAGCAGTATATATATGTGTGTTTTTTACTTATATATATATATATGTGTACATAATGATAGATAGCAAGGAGAAATAAACATTAATTAAGATTTTTTTATGAATGAAATGATAAAAATATTCTTTATTTTAAGTTTTGTATTTAACAAAACAATTAAAGTGTTAGATTATGCAGGATCGAGTTTACTCACTAAATACAAATGTATTCTCTGAAAATCACTAAGTTACACTCGGTTTGATGATGCATAATCCCATAAGAGTTGATAATAAGAGAATAAGTAAACAAACACAAATAAGTTTTTCAATATACTTGTATATATTACTTCTCATCTCAAATTATTACAAAACTCTTACAAGCATGTTAAATGAGTTTCAATAAGAAAAGATATATAGTACTATCTACAGCCGGTTATACTTTGATACCAGCTGGAAACTTATGTCTAAAGAAAATACTACATTGCTAAAGGTAAGGTATCTTAGATAAAATACTATCTAAGATTTGGTAGTCGTGACATATCCATGACTTACCTTTTGTCACCAATTGAAGTTAGTAATTGTACTAACATAGAAGAAATAAACAGTGAAATAATGTATGTTAACTACATGGGTGTGGGAATATTTTTATCATTTTAGAATGACATGTCCAATAAGAACTTTGTTGTGACTCTCTGAAGAGAGTTAGTACCCGAGAGTTTTAGACATACTCCCATTTAACTATGGATTCCAATTCAGGGCCTTCAACCATTTGTAAAAAGACTTTGCCTTTGGTGGCAGACCCTTCCTTTTTATCCTTCTCTCTCAGCTTGAACTCTTCTTCAATTTTGGCCCGTGCAGTTAGTTCAACAATATGAAAACTACTCAGATGATTTAGATGTGAGCAGCTACATCAGAGTTGGAGGGATTGGAGAATGGTTTCTCTTCTAACTCAACAATATCAAGTCTGCTTGAGTGTAGCAGAGAAGAGACATTAAGCCTGTTGATCTCACCATTCTCTCTTTCCATAACAAAATTGCGAGAAGATTATTTGAAAAAAATAGACTATTCTCTTTCAAGGAACAAGTGATTGAGATGGTAACTTGTCTTCTTTCATAGTGTCCAATAGAGTCACCAACTTTCTTCTCAACTTTTTCTCTTCTTCTTCATGAGAATCAGAATTAGTTGCCAAGAGTTTGAGAGCGTGGTCCAATGTTCCTCTAGGCATATGAAGGTATTGTTTTCTTGTGAGGGAACATGAGGAGGCATCAATGAAGATCAGTTATATGTACCCCTCCCCATAAGAGACATCACTCAGAGTAGTGCTGTAAATCCAAGATAAACACTTGAATCAAATATTATGAAGATTTGTAAGATCAAACAATAATAAACATAATAAAACCTCTTTGATCTATATTGATTGCATATGATTTGAATAATGTTAAAACCCTAATCAAATAGTCATGCAACAATCACCAACACTAATGACAATTAACCTATTTATTATCTAGACTAATATTCACTAATTGCACTTAACTCCCTAGACTTAGACTAATTAATACAAAATTACATATGAAGCATAAAAATGACTAAAAACAAGATAAAATATATTTTTTTCACACAAAATATATTTATTACAATATAACTCCTAGTCATCTAAATCTTCAACGTCTCGTCTCGATTACTCATCTCGAACTTGTCGGGTTTGACTTTTGCGTTGACTTTGACCGTGACGTTGACTTTTGTTGACTTTGACTGTGTTGATGATATAGACTATCTTGTACAAGTCCAACAAGTACATTTGATGAGCTTCATCTTGATCTCCTTGAATTCTTCTAAGGTCATAGGTGTAGATGGTTGAGAGGATGACATAGGTGGTTGTTGGGTTCTAGGAGTGTTTTGGGTTTAAGGATAGGTAGTGGAGGAGGTTGTTTTGATGGAATTGGTATGGGAGAGGGTATAGATGATGGTGTGAACTCAGGAGTGTAAGGCTCAATGGTTGGTTTGGTTTTGATGGGAAATGGAAAGGTGTTGGGTCTGGTTGAGGTTGTGGTTGTGGTGTTGGTTTAGAAGTCATCCCATGTATATTCTTCTATACATCTCCTTCCTTCTTCCTGAGCGACTGTTTGCCTTAATGTCGCTGACATGTCGCTGCAGGGTCTTCTCAGACATAAGACGAACCTGCGTGCCAAAGAATCCATGAGCCCTGAGATAATCCTTCATCCAGGCTTTATCTCCCATTTTCTTTCTAAGAGCTTCTTCCTCTTTTTTCTTCTTCTCTTTCAGCTTTCCCTAGAAGCCCTCTTTCTCTCTTTGTGGATTTGATCTTGTTCTTTGTTGAAAAGCCACAAGATAGTGTCATTGTCATGAGGAGCTAGTTCCTTAAGAAAGAATCCCCAATAGCTAAAAAAAGCTATCCTTACATTCCTTAGTTGTTGCTCAACTTCATCCTTCTTTCTTTGTTCTTCCGCTTCAACGGCTAACTTACTGCATTGTCTTGTTCTTTTTGCAGCAAGTTTGCCTTCTCTAACTCCACCAACTTCTCAAGTGGTAGGAGGAGAAAATCTTCACTAGCTACACCTAAATTGAAAAGCTTGTCAATAATCTCCACCCTTCTTTGGTTGTTGATGGCCTCCTGGTTGACTACAACTGCTTTACTACTTGTAGCTAATAGCTTCTTAGTGGGAAGTCTACATTTTCTTTTAAGCTTTTCCAACCTTTCCTTCTCTGGAGGTTTCTTGAGATTTTGGAGGTTCTTGTGTTGAGGTTTTAGGTATGGAGGTGGTGATTGGAGAATGAGGTGATGATGTGTTGATACATGTGTACCTAGTTTAGGAGCTTAATATAATATGTGTTGAGGTTCATGATAATGGACCATATGCATGAATACTTCATGCTAATGACTGAACCAGGAGACTGGACTAGTCGCAGGATCGTGACATACGATTGACTCAATCGCACGACTGAACTATCCTTCGTGCGGATGGATCAACCGCATGATTCAGTCGCACGACTGAACCATGCTAATGGTTCAGTCATACGATTGGTAGACCCTAACCTATAAATACCACTTAATTCATGGAAAAACGTAACAATTCGAATACCTACGCACATAATAGTACCCTAGCCGTCCAAAGAATCAAGAACACCTGTTCCAAGTTCATAGATCACAGTTGATCGTTCTCTAATAATTCTTAACGTTTCATTTATCGTTAGATTGATCTGAACTGTGTTCTCCCTGATTGGATCGCCAAACAAATAGGATTCCACACTATTTGAGTTGGTATACGCAAAAAATCAGTTAGTACTTCATACGTACACGGTCCCTAACAAGTGGTATCAGAGCTTTGGCTCTTGATTTTGCGTGTGATTCAATCGTTTTCGGTGTAAATCTCACGTTTTTACAGTCAAAAACACCATCTTTATGGTAAAACAATGTTTTTCAGTGTCTCCAAGTCTAAATGTTCACGTTTTCCTACTTACGGCAGATTAGGGTTTCTGAAAAATCATATTTTTGTGTCAAAGTGCCAAAATCTTCGAATTTTCAAGTCTAGCAGCCTCAGTCACACGATTGGCTCAATCCCTTGAGTGAACTCAATCACACCTCCCATACGCACGATTAAACTCAGTCGCCCATCCATTCGTATGACTGAACACCCCATTCACATTGTCCATCCCCATTTGCTCAATCACACGATTGACTCATCCGCATTGGTTCAATCGCACGATTGTCTCATTCGCATTAGTCCATCCACACGATTGACCCAATCGCATCTCTCCATTTGCACCAGTTAAATAGTTTTGTTCTAACTCGCAAAGTATAAAGAAATGGAAGATCAGTACTTGGCGTTTACTGAAGGTAGGGAGTCCCATATCCAGTTGCTGTTACTTCTAGAAAATGAAGTTGGTAATCACAATAATCCCCCTAAGCTTATAACGTTAGATGATTACCCACAATGGAAGCAAAGGTTCGAGATATACTTAAATAGAGTTGATCCTAATCTGTGGGAATCAATCGAGATTGGGTATAGCATGCCGGTTGGTGCTGATGGAGTAAAACTTACCCTCGGTAGCATGATTGATAGCCAGAAAGTAAAGTACAATGCAGAGAAGAAGGTGTATGCTTTGTTAACTCAGTCAATTCCTAAGGATATATTCCATCAGTTCCTCAGAACAAACAAGCCAAGAAGTTATGGGATGCTCTGAAAAAACGGTATGACGGGAATGCGATATTGAAGGCATTGAAGGCAAAGGATTTGAAGATGGAGTTTGATAACTTCTCTTCGATAGGTAAAGAGAGCCTGAATGACATCATCGACCGTTTCTACCACTTGATGAGTGAGCTGCACACTCATGGCGTTAACACGTCCATGGAAGACAAGGTTCCGAATTTCGCAGATGGATTGCCAGAAAAGTGGGTTTCGTTTGTGTCAAACCTCAGACAGAATGATTTGCTTGCAAAGTTGGATATTAACGATTTCATTTTGAAACTGAGAGAGGAATAGTTGAGGATGAAGTACAGGTCTTAAAAGGGTTCATATGATCAGAACCCATCACTTTACAACTCAACTCCCCAACCAAAAACGTCTGGAGCACCACTATAAACGACATTCGTGTCGAGTTCAGCCACTCTGTCACAAGCCATTACTTTAGGATCTGACATGTCAGGGTCATCGTGTACCCAATATATAGCACCTAAGGCAAATGCTATGAAATTGAAGACCGAGAATCTCAGTACTATGACTGTAGAGGTAGCAAAGGAGTATATGGATCTCCTAACAGCTATCGTTCACTCCTATGACGGTCTAGTTGCAGGGAAGATTGGAAACTGCCATCTTGAAAGAATGTATATCATGTGAGTGTTGGCTAGTGCTGTCAGAAGAGCAAAGAAGTTTGTGAAGAAAACGGGACAGAACTTGATAGCCACCAAAGACACTACCTTTGGTTTCGATAAAACCAAAGTTACCTGTTTTAACTGTGTAGAGAAGGGGCATTTCAAGTGTGAATGTGTGAAGCCTAAGAAAACAGGTAATGGTAATCCATTCTCCACCTTCAATCGTCATGTTAAATCCACCAATGGGGCTACAACGTCAAGCAAGGATCCTAAGGCCTTGACTGCACAAGACGACGAAGGGCAAGATTGGACCTTTCGCTTTGTATCTCCAGGAGAATCCAACATTGCTTGTGTTGAAGTTTTAGATGATGACTCAACAAGCGAAGGTGAAATTGCAGTGAACTAGTGATGTCTAATAATGAAGAAACTGCAAATATGGCCAATCACCTGAATGAAGGGCTCAGAACAACATGTTCAGAATCACCAGCACCCAAACATTCAAACTCTACTATGATGGCTGATTCAATAGAATCTTCTCAGGTATGTACTAAAGACCAACTTTTTGATAGTCATGTTTGTAATGAATGTAATAAATTTAGAGAAAACATAGACTCAAATTTGCTAGGCTATTAGATCACAATGATAGTTTAGTAAATGACTTACAACTGTGCACAGAAGCAAACCGGATTTTAAAACAAAATGAGCACAGTTATATAGAGAAATAGAATAGTTAAATAAACAACTAAGGGAAACCAAAGTTGTGGCTTTTAACCAAGCTAATTACATAAAGTTCTATTTAAACTCCCTAGAAGAAACTAAGAAACAAAAAGCATTTTTAGAAGTCAAAGTAAATTCCATAAAACAAAAACTACACATTTGGACTAGTTCTTCTCACATAGTTCAGCACTTCGTGAGAGAACGCAACAACGGGGAGGGTTTGGGTTACAAAGTGGTTCCGACACCACATGAGACCTTGTTGAATGCTAAATGAAAACTAATTAATAACAACCCAATCAAGGATCATGTGGTGTTCACTCCTCTTGTAAGTGATCCAGATTCCACAAGTAAACCTATTGAATCTGTCACTAAACAAAAAGAGACCACTTTAAAGTCAAAAGGTAAAATGCTATTGCTAATTTGGATGAACAATTTGAAAGGGTTAAGGTAAAGTCAGGTTCAAACACGTCTAATTCTGAACCCAAAAAGACCAAACAAGTTAACCAATTACTTGCACCATGTCTAAGTCCAAATAAGCAAAAGAGTAAAGATGTTAAAAATGTTCAAACAATGACTTTTGTTAAAGAAGCTAAAACAACTAAACAAGAAGTGACAAAAGCCAAACAGACTAAAATGACACCTGTGTCATACATGTCCCCACAGAAACAGTTCCACCAACATGTCGAAAGTAGATCATGCTACAATTATGGAAAGTATGGACACATTGCTTCTAACTGTCCTTATTATCAGACACCAAGAAAGAAAATTGAACTTCATGATCCTAAACAAAGTTCTTCTAAAAGGAGTTCTATCTCTCCACCAAGAAGAATTAGTGAACATAAAGTTCAAACCATAAGCCAGGCGTCTGTTTATCAGAAACAGGCCTTACATAAAACTGGCTTATGGAAAGAAAAATCAAGTCCAATGTCTGATAATGATCACAAGAAGAAGAATGATATGCCCTCTCCCTCAAATGGACAGTGGGTAGAATTCATAATGTGTGATGCCTCTGGGTCACCCAAGCTAGTTAAGGCTTGGGTCCCTAATCTCAACTAATCATTTCCTTTAATGTGCAGGGTGTCCGCTACAGTGCGTCTACAAAAACCTGGATTGTTGATAGCGGAGCATCAAGGCACATGAATGGAAACTTGTCTCTCTTGTCAAATATCAAACAAATTAAAGGAGGACATGTTTTATTTGCTGGAAAAAGGAGGTTATATCACTGCACAAGGGGAAGTGGGAAACCAGAAAGTGAAATTTGATAAGGTAAACTATGTTCAACAACTTCAAAATAATTTACTTTCTATATCCCAGATTTATGACAAAGGATTCATGGTCGTCTTTGACAACAAGAAGTGCTACATGTTGAAGAAAGTGTATGTGATATCGGAGGATCAAGTCTTAATGTCAACTTCAAGATATAATGATTTATATGTCTTGGACTTATCAAAGGCCTCCACAACTGATCAAGAAGTACAATGTTTCTTGTCAAAGGCAACTGAGAAAGACTCCATCTCCTGTCATAGGAGAATGGGACACATTAATCCACGGAAGACGAATCACTTGATCCAGAATGATCTAGTGCGTGGCGTAAATGTCAAGAACTTCCAATTATCGGATTTTTGTGTCGCATGTAAGAAAGGCAAACAGACAAAGAAGTCTCATAAGGAAAAGAAAGTTCACTTAATTGACCTACCTCTTAAGCTCCTTCACATGGATCTATTTGGCCCAATCAGTACAAAGAGCATTGCTGACAATTTGTACTGCTATGTAATTACAGATGATTACCTAATATTTTCTTGGGTGATGTTTCTGAAATCCAAATCAGAGACATTTGAATCATTCAAAGAGCTGGTAACTACATTGAAGTCACTATACAAGCTAAAGGTAAGACAAGTTCGCTCAGACAACGATACCGAGTTCAAGAACCAATGGATGGAGGCATTCTGCAAAGAAAAAGGAATAAGGCACTAGTTCACATCTACCTACACTCCTCAAATGAATGGGGTTGTTGAGAGAAAGAATAGAAGCTTGATAGAGACAGCCCAGACGATGCTCGCAAACTCGAAACAATTATCCAATTTTGGAACGAGGCGGTAGCTAATGCATGTTATACTCTCAATCGAGTCTCAGTGGTAAAACATCATGGTAAAAGGTGCTACGAGTTGCTCCAACAACGTAAACCAAATCTGGAGTACCTCGAGCCATTTTGCGCACCATGTACACTGCTGAAGAAAATTCAGTCAGGGAAGTTCAGCAAGAAGGCCGAAGAAGGAATTTTCTTAGGATACAACATATCGAATAAGAGAGTTTACAACAACTCAACGGGTCTAGTAGAAATGTGGTGCAACGTTGATGTACAGAGATACACCACTCCCCCTTGCTAGAAAAGGACCCTCCTTCTTTTTCGACTATGATGGATTTTTTAAGTCCTTCAACATCCTTCTCTCTCCTCATGAGTATGAGTTATCAACCAGATTGATGTACAAAGCGTTAAATACACCATCACTGGATACGACGACCTCAGCATCACAAGGTGAGTCTTCTACGTCTTCAAGGGGAGCACTTGAGTTAAGTGACTCCTCCTCTGATGATGAAGTTGTGGCAAATGATCAGGTGGATCAAGAGGAACAGGTTCCTACTACTGCAAGTACATAAGCATCAGATGTTGATGTCTTTGACACTTCGGAAACCCAGACTCCCACTACCTTAGATACTGAACCTGTCGTTCACAATCTGGATATTGAGGTAGTTGTACCCACCACTCCTGGATCTCGACTAACTGTTTATCATCCTTTGGATAATGTCATTGGCGATGTTCGATCAGGAGTACATACAAGAAATCAACTATACTCAGCTGATTATGCCTCAGTAATGGAAAAGGGATATCTTCACGATGGTGCATATTGATGTTTTGTGTCTCAATTTGAGCCAAAATTTGGTAGTGAAGCCCTAAACCAAGAGGCATGGGTGAGTGCCATGCTAGAAGAACTTTTTCAATTCAAGAAGTTAGGAGTATGGACTCTGGTGGATAGACCTAAAGGTGCTAAGTTCATTGACACCAAATAGGTGTTATGCAAGAAAGATGACCAAGGAGTCATTATAAGAAACAAGGCTCGACTTGTAGTTCAAGGATTTAGACAAGTTGAGGGTATTGATTACAATGAAGTCTTTGCAACAGTGGCAAGCAATCCGTGTCTTCCTAGCCTATCCATCTTATATGAAGATCAAAGCCTATCAACTGGATGTAAAGAGTGCATTTCTTCATGGTGAAATCTGGGAGATAGTGTATGTCAGTCAGCCTGAAGGATTTGAGGATCCATATAATCGGGATAGAGTTTACTAGCTTGATAAGGCTCTCTACGGGCTCCACCAAGCCCCAATAGCTTGGTATTAAAAACTCTCGACTCATCTTGTGAAACACGATTTTCGCAGAGGAGTGATTGATTGTACGCTGTTCATCAAAGAAAAGGATGGTGACTAACTGCTTTCAGAAATATGTTGATGACATAATCTTCGGTTCCAAAATTGAAGCATTATGCCAAGAATTTGAAGCAGTCATGAAAGCTGAATTTGAAATGAGCGCTATGGAGAGATGAAGTTCTTTCTCGGGTTACAGGTGGATCAGACACCAAAGGGGATATTGCTACATCAGACCAAGTATGTAGGCGATATTCTCAGTCGATATGATATGGAGAATGCTTCGGCAGTTGGAACTCCACTTACTACAAACCATGATGTAGCACACGACGAAACAGGTGATCTGGTGGATGCCACCATGTACCGAGGAATGATCGGATAACTCATATACCTCACTGCCTCACGACCTCATATCATGTACGCGACGTGTCTCTGCTCCAGATATCAGGCGAAACCGAAAGTCAACCATCTCATAGGCGTCAAAAGGATATTTCGTTATCTGAAGGGTACTCCAACACTAGGGTTGTGGTATCCTCATGACGATGACTTTGAGCTTACAACGTATAGCGATTCGGATTACGTCGGCTGAAAAATGAACTACAAATCAACTTCAGTAGGATGTCAATTCTTTGGGAGAATATTAGTCACGTGGCAGTGTAAGAAGCATACATCGGTTGCTCTATCAACTTGTGAAGCTGAATATGTTGTTGCTGGAAGCTGCTGTTCACAAATCATCTGGATTCAACAGCAAATGCGGGACTATGGTTTGAAATTCTCTAACACTCCTATTATTGTTGATAATTCTGCTGCTATAGCTGTAACTAAAAATCCGGTCCAACATCCTAAGACCAAACACATCGGAATTAAATATCACTTTATACGTGATTGTTTTGAAAAAAATTTAATCGATGTTGTTAAAATTAATACAGATTTTCAACGCGCTGGCCTCTACACAAAAGCTTTTGATAAACCAAGATTTTTATATCTGTTAGAGGTCAACGGCGTGAAAAAGAAATGTGAAGTGATTCCAGAAGATGAAAGTACATAGTCTGACGAGTCAAGTTATTTTTTATTTTTTCTTGTATTTTATTATATTTTATTTTATTCCTTCACCTATTAAAATTCTAAACGCAAAACCATTTTCGGTTTTAGAATTTTAGGGGGAGAATAGGTTAGACCAGTATTAAGTTATTAAAAAAACGAGGGAGAAGGACAGTCTAGCTAATAGAAATGAGATCTTATCTGTGATACCGATTCAATAACTATGGAAAATGATAGTACACAAGAACAAAGAGTTTGGGACTTTAAAAGAATTTAACTGATTAAGATGCAAATTAGAAGTATAAGTCTGAAAAGTCTAAGCAACATAAAAGGAAAAATGATAGTAAAACTAGCTGCTACTAAGGTAACACATAGAAAGTAGATCCAGAGGTTTCTAGACCACTACTAAGTTGTTCAACAAGCTGTGGGTTATCATCTTATCCTTGGTTAACACAATCAACGAAGTTCCAATAAGGGGTGAAGAGCAAAATAAACGCCACAAATGTGTGCGGATGATCATAAAAATGAGCAAAGCACATGAAAAATGCAAAATGCAATCAAGCTAATAACCTATGTTGTTGGTGCGATCTGTGCAAAATGAATACAATTGCTCAAACAAGAAGATAGGTTGTGTGCCTCTCTGTTGTGCGGTAACATTGACCTGAGGATAAGCATAACCTAAATATTCTATAATTCATTGTTGTTTGCGCCTCTTTGTTGTGCGATGGCACTGACCTGAGGCTTGGCATCTCTTTGAAAGCTCTTAGAATAGTTTCTTCTTGTCAAAATACCCGTAGACCGCTCAACAATCTCCTGAGGAATGTTTCATTACCATATAAGTGTGGGATCCTCAAATGCTTGTTGAAATAATTAAACCTTAAATCATCACCAATGTGTGTCAAAAATCTGTGTATGGATTTAAGAGGACAAGTATACTGACAATCATCGTGAGCTGCAATTCTTGAAAGTCCAAATCATTGTGTGTATGTTACAACACTAGTATGATTTCCTAAACTTGCTAATGACTCTCGATGAAAACAAGAAGCTAGCATCAAAAGGAATTGGTAAAATGTCCCAAATGATTTGATAAACCTGTATGATTCCATAATGAATCGTTCCAGTTATGATCAAAGTAACTTGACGCTATACTGTCTAGGAAGAAAATCTGGTAGATACTTATCTTAGGATTTCAACCTCACACAAAAATACAAAATTATGTTTTAGCTTTGTTTTATTTCTAGTTGTTTTAATGTAGTTAAATTTCAATTAATTTACTAGTTAAATGTCAGATTACGCATCAGAAGTCAATCAGGAAGTCACTCAGTAAAAAGATCATGTCCGAGGTGACTAATGGGGTTTTCAAATGTAAAAGGGTCACGTCTGAGGTGACAAAGTTTTTGTGGTTAAACAGATCACGTCTGAGGTGATCAACAGTTTTCTAAGATAAAATGGTCATGTCTGAGATGATCAATGGTTAATATGTCTCATCATTAAGTAAAAGGGCTGAGTGTATGAATAGTCATAAGGTCAACCTCATGAGCATCATCCATTCACATGACTAGACCATGAGTATGGACCAGTCGTCCGAGTGGACAATGCATATGAGCATAATCGCACGATTAACCCACACGTATGGACCAGACGTGCGATTGGACCATAAGCATGAGTCAATTCACACGATTGGATCACAAGAATGAACCAATCGCATGAATGGAGGTTACCAAATGGCATAATCGCATGACTGAAACCTAGTCGCACGACTGAAGGTGACCAACTGTGTCAGTCGCACGACTGAGCTTCAGTGACACGAATTAAGAGTGTGAATAGGTTCAGTCGCACGACTAGAGGAAACCCTAGTATAAATAGAGGGGGAGTCGGTCACAGTCACTCATCACCCCTAAATCGCCCTTAAATCGCAAGATTGCACCGTTACGTTGCCAAAATCTTGACTGAGCGTTATAGACTAATTAATGTTGCTTCTAACAATCTTGCTTGATTATACAGGTAATGTGCAGCGTCATCCACTCAAAGGCTCATCAATTCGTGACCTAAATCGACGCAATTTAGCCCTAAAAGAACCGACACTTAGTTTACTAAATAACCCTTTAAAACGAAGTAAATTGCGAACTTATAATGTGTTGGAGGTTAATGGGAACGATTGCGAGTCTAATGAGGCAAACCACAATGTCTAACATAAGTTTTGCTCAAAATTTGAATTTGAATGGAAACACAGACTGTCAAGCGAATGGACTTACTGATGAACATCAATCGCATGACTAAGCGGGGCGAATGGCATAATCGCACGACTATACCATGCGATTGAGCTCAGTTGCACGACTGTGTGAACCGCATGGGAAAGCATACGAATGAGGTCAATCGCACCACTCAGACTCAGTCGCAATGTCCATTCGCACGACAGAACAGAAGGATTCAAGTCCAATAAATTCAAATGTCATTCAGTTACACACACTCTAATGTTTATCTATCTTGTGTTACAGTAGCATGGCGAGTCAGTGGACGAAAGCACAAAGAACAACATATGTGCTCATCTTGACTTGACATCCCAGAACACGTCTAAGTTCGCGGGCATTATTTCATTTCTACGGAGATCGAGGATCTTCAGAGCGATCTCCACTTAGTGCACACCATACAGGTTGATACAACAAGCTTTCTGGGAAAGCGCTGCTATAGATAGGTCCTTAGAGCCTCACCGGATTCGGAGTTCCATCTTTGGCTAGGCCATTAACATCAATGAGGAGGATCTAAGGATGGTATTAGAGTTGGGAGATGATGGTGAGTGCCCTACCAGATTGCATCTGTTGAAAGTTCGTGGATGTTTTCTTCGGGCTAAGTACTCGGGGGACATCAACGTAGGTGTGCTCAACAAGAGAAACCTGTGCCCCCAGTTCAAATACTTAGCCCATGTGCTGCTGAGATGTATAGCCTCGAGGAAGGGATGTTTTGATGAGCTTTCTGATCTGATCCAGAATGCCTATGTGGCTCTGGTTCTGAATCATCCTTTCAGCTTTTCGAGGATGATCTTCACCTACTTGGTGGAGAACATAGAGGCCAAAGGCAAGGAAGGCTTCTGCATGTACCCTCATTTCATACAGATGATCATCGACCAGAAACTTCCTTCATTGCCCAAGGAGAGAGAGGATGCAGTGACAATAGAGGTGATGGATGATACCACCCTAGGAAGGATGGGAGTTTACTGGGGAAAGCAGGTGAAAACCTGGTAAGGAGACTGTTTGAGCACTTGGCCCGAGAGGACTACTTGGCGCTAGCTCCGAGGAAGTGGAGTCACGATGACAGTGACTCAGATACTGAGCCGATTGCACTCCCAGCCGACGATTCTGATGATGATGACAGTGGTGATGGTGGAGATACTGGCGCCACCCAATCTAGAGCCACTACCACAGATGCTACATCTCCACCATCCACCAACAGAGGAGCTGATATGGCAGGATTCCATCAGGACTTCCATCCTGATGAGGAGGAGGAGACTAATGAGGAGCCTTTTGTTTGGATGATGGGCAACAGGGTGTTTGCTACAGAAAGGGGGATTAGGGCGGTAGGTGGACGCCTGGGTGAGTCTAGGGAGGTTGCTACTAATCCATGTTACACCCTATACCAGCCCAGCAGCACAGGGGGAGCCATTGTGTCCAAGAGCTCGAGGAGAAAGAGGATGGCTCAACCCTATAGGAAAAAGGGGAAGAAGCCAAGATTCACTTTGATCACCACCTCTACCACCACCACCACCATAACCACCACCACATCACCCATATCCACCACTCCTACCACCACCACTACCACACCACCTTCCATTACTACCACACCTCCACCTTCCACTACTACATCCTATCCATCACCACCCACTCATATACTACCACCCATATTCACCACTGCCACTACTACAACCACCAGCCACCAAGCCGGACCATCATCCCACCCAACATTCACCACAAGATTATCTCTACCTCCCATTGGGGTAGAGGAACAGCTGTCAGCACTTAACCATATGGTGCTGAAGCTATTGGCTACTAATGAAGAGAAGGCTGGCCAACTATGTCAGCTTGTGGAGCTAAACGCTACCCAAGCACAGCAGATCTCACAACAAGCTCAGCAAATTGCCTAACTCCAGGAGCATAACGTCCAATCAGCAAAGAGAATAGAGGAGTTGGAGGTTTCTAACAAGACCATCATGCTCAAGTTAAAGGGAACAAAAGATGAGCCCCTCAAGATCAGAGAAGGAGATGATGACAATGATGATGATGATGATGAAGATGTTAAGGATAGTGATGAGATGTGTGAAGATGGAGAGCAAAGAAAAAAGGTTGGATGATGATGATGAAGAAGGAGATACAGTTGCATCTACCTCATCTCAGGGTCAAAAGAGAAGGACAAAGAGAAATCAAGACCAAGGAGCATCATCTTTTGCCCCATCTATTGAGAACCCAACTATTCAAGGTAAAAGTAATGCTTAGATATTTATGTATTTGAAATCTTTTGTATTTGAATCATTTATTAAATTTATGTACTTAATGTTTATATATCTTTATCAAATGCTTGATTGTCTTCATTCGTTTCTAATTGTTGATGTATTTACATGTTTAAATTAAGCAGATCAATCATCTCAGCAAGATGAGTATGATATTACTCCCCTTCAGCAAATCAAGTCTCAACTTACAAAGATTCTTGATTTGCAAGGCATAGTTAGAAGGTCTGTAAGTTATACTCTTGAAGAAGGAGAAATCATACATGACCTTTCTGATGAAAAACTTGCTGAGATGTTCCGGCTCAATCCGAACGAGATTCTTAAGGACGCTCCTACTTTTGAAGTTACAAGTGACGATGAGTTGAATGACATAGATGAAATCCAGATAGAGGATGTGACTACTCACCATTATCCAGAGTACACTGACCGAGAGGGACATGTAGTCCCAAACTTGGGTGATACTCTCGGCAGTGATACATTTGATAAGCTGGATCAGATGGAGAAAGAGACGGAGAAAAATAAGGGTCAAGCCCAAGCCTTGGACGCCCATGTTGACATCAGAAAGGCTGAATGGGTTGCCTGTTTTGCTTAGATCCGAGCCATGCGCACTGCACAAAAGCCTAAAGTCTACACCAAGCTGTATAAAGTCAAGAAACATCTAAAGGTGTCAGGAAAGATCATAGCATGGGCTTAATTTGAGGATCTAAAGGTATATGCAATGAAGAGAGAGAATGGCATAGAGTACTTTAGATTTCCACACGATCTAAAGACTCTACCCGGTTTTGAGCTCAAACAGCTGGCACGCCTAATGTTGTTGTATGCTGACTCGAGAATAAAGTCAGGCTGGTTTGAGGCTGCATTGAGGAAAGAATACCACACCAGGGGGGTTAACTTCAGACCTCAAAAACCAACAAGGTATATCAGAAGGTCTGAAGTTGATTCCATTACTGGAAAGCCTAAGGTAGTGCTAAAGTGGAGTCCTCTGCATACTATGTCCAAAATCCCTTTAAGGGAAATGCCACAGGACTTCACTCCATATTTCAAGTGGTGGTATTACGATTGGAGAACATGTGAAGTTGTTATAGTCTTCAAAAAGAGAGCCAAATGGATTCTATTCGGGTATTTGACCTAATGTGGCTGACTAACTTGTCTGCTGATGATGTATAAACATTATACAAGTGGCTAGTATTCTATGATTCGTAAGACATTTTACAAGCCCTCCAGTTTCAAAATGTTATATGACTTTGTTTCACGTTTGAGATAAATGCCGAAGTTACAAGAGAGGAGAAGTACAAGAAATTTGATGAGCTGATGAAGAATGTTACACAATGATGTAAACTAGGTCCAAAGGGGAGTTTGTTGATACATGTGTACCTAGTTTAGGAGCTTAATGTAATATGTCTATCATGTCTTACATATATGTAATCGAATGGGTATGAATGAAATAGAATGTGTGGTTGATGTTTATGATGTTTAATATTTCATTGTTTATTGTGTAATAACGCATATTGAACTTACTTATATAGGTTTGTGGTTGTTTATATAGTTCTTAGTCAATAATGGTTGAGAAATGTGTTTAATCTTAATCGTGTGAAGTTCTCATGCGAATAGAACATGCTAATAGACCATACGCATGTATACTTCATGCTAATGAACCAGTCGCACGACTGAACTAGGAGACTAGACCAGTCGCACGATTGTGACATATGATTGACTCAATCGCATGACTAAACTCTCAGTCGTGCGGATGGATCAATCGCATGATTCAGTCGCACGACTGAACCATGCTAATGGTTCAGTCGTACGATTGGAAGACCCTAACCTATAAATACTATTTAATTAGTGGAAAAACATAACATTTCGAATACCTATGCACATAATCGTACCCCAGCCGTCTAGAGACTCAAGAACACCAGTTCCAAGTTCATAGATCATAGTTGATTGTTTTCTAATCATTCTTAACGTTTCATTTATCTTAGATTGATCTAAACTATGTTCTCCCTGATTGGATCACCATCAAATGGGATTCCGCACTATTTGAGTTGGTATACGCACAAAATCAGTTAGTACTCCGTACGTATATGGTCCCTAACATGATGGTGTTAAGTGAGGGGTAAGTTGAAAAAGCCCTCACTATTTACCTCAGATTCTAGTGGTAGATGGTGTATTCCACCTTTGAAGCATTTCAGCTCCATAGTACGCCACAAAAACATCTTGACTTAGTTGTTCACGGGAAGAGCTCATCAGAAATTTGGTTAAGAAACTATTCAAATTGATGAGCATCCTTGTGTCCACTTGACGAATGATAGTAGGAGGCTCAAGGAAAGAAGTTCGTTTCTAAGCAGGATATCTTGAAGATAGTGTAGAAAGGGTTAAGCTTGGTTGTTCCTCATGTGTTTCTCTTTTAAAGTTCTCCCCCTTTTTGGTAGCATCATCTTGAAAGATTCATGAGCTGGAGGAGGAAGTTAGAGAGACTTGTATTGGTACATGCCTAACAAATCTCTCATTTGTATCTCAACTAGTTGTGCCTTGAAATTTTCAATCTCAAGTTACTGAGTGACAGACCTATCCTCTAAAGTCTTAACCCTAGATTCAAGGTTTAAGATTGTAGAAAGTAGGTCTCTTACAGTGAGTTGCATACTTCCCTCATCTTCTATGGAAGAATCATGGGGAGATGAGGTAACATACCTGGTATATTCATCCTCGCCACTAGCTGTGGTTTCTTGGCACCCTAGTTTTCCTTGCTTAATGATGTCTTTTTCAGAGTAATCAAAAGGCAGGGTCACCATAGATACAGCCTCAGTTATGTTACCATTGTCATAAGGACCCATTAAGGCACCTTTAGTTGTGGTAGTTGAATCTACATGAGTCCACTCCACACCAGTAGGACTCACCTTAGTTTTGGGTTTGCTGATGTGGGCTAGAAATCAGAGATCTCTCTAGGCTTAGTTGTTCCTTAGAGAGGTGTTATGGATTAGCATCATGGCCTTGAAGACCCGGGATCTTGATCAAAGTCTAGTGGTATTGAGACTTTGATTGGTTGTCCTATTTTAGCTTTTTAGGGGAGTATAGTGACTCTCCTTAAGGGCTTTCATTTTGAGTTTGGGGCTTATAGGATTGAGACTAAGGTGACTCAATACCCATATTAAGGTCAAATGTGAAGGATGGATGGACGTCAGACTGAGTGGGAGCCCATGTTTCCACTCTAGACTTTTTGGATTGAATAGGGGGAACTTGTTTAATCAGAGGAGATTGAACAAGGGTTCTCTTGGAGCGTCTCTAATATGTTTGTTTCATGTTATGGGAAGGTAGATTTGGCATTGAGGAGGTTATTGCTGGTGTGGCTTCATCACCTATGGGGTTAACAGGGATGTCACCAGGAGCCATTGGCTCAATCATACCTGGAAGGAGCTCAGTGTGTCTTCTGATAAAGTTGGTGGACACCCTCTTCAGAACTTTGAAGATGGACAACTTCATGTGAGGGATAGATAGAGTGGCTTCACAAACAAGCTTACTCTAATCCAGCTCACTATTGATTATGTGTTGAATAAACTAGGGATATATGTAAAATGTTTCCCTTTGAAGGTTTACCATAAGATTGGTCATCATAAACCTTGAGTAGTTAAATCTAAGGCCGTTTACCAATCCGTGAACTAGGCATCCTAGCTCATAGGGAATTTGATCCCATCCCCAGACTTTTTTGACAAGTAGTGAAGGATTATGTGAAGCCAGAATTTCCAGTTGTAGGAGAAATTGAACTTGTATATAGTTGACCAGCTCACATCACCACCATATCCCATCTGGTATATGTGTCATCTAGGTGTGATTTGGGTAATTCCATAGGTGAACCCTCATGATGGAGCTCTAGATGCTCCCTAGTGGTTTCTTCAGATATGAACAATTCTTGATCGCAAACCCTTAACCTAATGACCCTTACTCTGTTCAGGGTATCAATATGAGATTTCCCTAGAACTCTTCCATATGGTTTGAGTAAACAATAGGGTTAACGGTTAGGGCTATGAAGTAGGTGGACTTGGTAAGGAACTAGATGATTTTAAAAAAGTCAGCATCCTTGGAAGAGTCAAGGAGTGTGACTTGGTTGTGCAGAGGGTTTATTGCCATTGTTGAAAAGTTAAAGAAGAAGTGAAGTTTGATATGGGAGTAAAACTGGAGACAAAGGAATCTTAGGGCTGTGAATCGGTAAAAAGATTAAAGAAATATGTCGAAAGTATTTAAATGGGTGAAATGGTGGATGGAAAAGGTGAAAAGACAGTTTGGGGTATGATGTGACAATGGCGGTAAGGTTAAATCCATTTAAAATATTCCAACATCACTAATAAAATCTTTGCCTTTTTCAGAGTGGGGCCCAAAAGATTTCCGTTACATAGTAAAGCTTTCTTCCCAGTGTAAAAGCTTTTTCGTAGGTATTCTTCTTACAATGACAAATTTACTTCCGAAGGTAAATTTATCCTAAGAGAAATTTACTTCCTAGAGTAAGAAGGTCTTTCGAGTGAAGAAGTTTGTAAGCTTCAGAAATGGATTTGATATTTCATCAAATCCTTCTTCCGAAGCTACAAACTCTTCGGAAGATAAAACAGATTTTGGAGAAATTTGCCATCAGAAGTACATAAGACATCTTCTGAGGGTTAAATTATCTTTGAAAGAACTCACACTTAGTCAAATTTTGAAGAAATACCTTTTGTAATAGCGCTTAGATTGTTTCACAAAGACAAGATATATTTTGAAAAGGTTTTCAAATAAGATAGACTAATCAATGTTTATCATCCTAATAGCTATAATAAGATAAATCTTTGTTCATCAAATGCCTTGGTGAACAAATTAACATATTGTTCATTTGGTCACCTTTGACTAGTTTGATCATATTTTTCTCATGAATATCTGTAATGAAATGGTACCTGGCGTCAATGTGTTTTGTCTTGGACTGCTTGACAGGATTTTCTGTAATAGAAATGACACTCTTGTTGTCAATGTGGATATGAGTCTCCATGAAGTTGAATCCATAATCTAACATCCGGTATTGAATCCATAGCAGCTGAGCACAACAATTAGTAGTAACATTGTATTCAGCTTGAGTAGTTAATGTTGAGACACTAGATTGCTTCTTGCATTGCCATGAGATTATCCTTCCACCAAGAAATTGGCATCCTCATGATGTTGATTTCTTGTTGATGTTGCAGCCACCATAGTCACTATCAGTGTAGCCATAGAGATTGAAGTTGTTGTTCCTTGGATACTAGAGAAACAGTTTAGGTGCTCCTTGAGGTATCTATGGATTCTCTTGGCAACAACTAGATGAGGCATCTTTGGAGCAACCTGATATCTTGCACAGATGCAAGTTGCAAATAAGATATCAGGTTTACTTACTGTGAGATACATCAGAGATCCAATAATTTCTCTATACTAATGTTGATCAGTATCCTCCCCTTTATGGTTAGAACAAAGATTGTAGTTTTTGGGCATATGAGTCTTTGTTGGCTTACAAATTTTCATATCAGATCTTTCTATGATGTCTTTAACATACTTAGATTGATTGATAAAGAACCAGCCTTTCATCTGTTTTATGTCAATTCCAAGAAAAAAGTCAATTTTTCCCTTGGAACTCATTTCAAACTTCTTCTTCATAATGCTCTCAAATTCCTTACATATTTGATCATTTGAGGAACCAAATATGATGTCATCAACATAGACTTGTACAAGAAAAATGTCTTAACCGTACTTTCTTATGAATTAAAACTTGTCAATGGTACCTTTAGTGTAACCATTCTTCAAATCCTAGAGGCTTGCACCCATAGACTTACCAGTCTATATCCCCATATAGAAAGGCACACTTGACATCAAGCTAGTAGACTGTAAAGTTCTTGGATGTTGCATAAGAAAGAAAGATCCTCACTGCCTCAAGTCTCGAAATAGGTTCAAAAACATCAGTGTAACTGATTCCCTCCTCCTGCGTGTACCCTTGAACTATCAGTCTTGCCTTGTTCTTGATAATCAAGCCTCTATCATCTCTTTTGTTCTTGAACACCCACTTTTTGCTAAATGGTACTTGACCGGATGGTTGTGGGCATAGGTTCCAAACCTTTGGTCTCTTGAATTAAAATAATTCCTCTTGCAATGATTCAACCTAACTACTATCATTCAAGGCTTCTTCTACCTTCTTTGGCTCTATTTGTGACAAGAAAAAGGAGTACAAGCAGACATTCCCAATGTGATTGTGTCCCCCTTTTTCTCATACTTTTAGAAACATCTCCAATGATGTTCTTATCTGGGTGAGTGTTGTGATTCCTGAGCCTAGAAATTACATCCTGTTGGAAAGGTTTTGCTCAGGCATCTGAACACTTAGACTAGTTGATGTCTCATATTCATTTAAAGAGGACTCATTGAATGAAGGAGAAACATCATCAATATCATTTGGTTGTGGAGCAGTATTAATAGTTGCCTATTCCTTCAAAATGTTGTTTCCATCAACTTGGTGTTGTGCATTATCACTAGATGAGTTTTGAGGCTCACTTTGTTGACAACTTGTTGAAGATCCAATGGTTCTTGAGATAGTTATATTGTCAGATCTTCTAATTGTGGGAGCTTGATTTCAGCATTTCTTGGAGAACTTGGATAAGATTTGGGTAGCTCATGTAGTTTGAAATCATCATAATCACTTTGAGTACCTATTCTAGCTGAAACATTGTCACAAGAGGGTTTAGAATTGTTGGGAAACAATCATAAATCAAAGATATGATTAGTTCTATTCCCCCTAACACAAGGAGTGTGCTCATTAACAACAATGTAGGATGATTCCTCAAATTGTTGATTTTTAATGTGGTAAATTCTATAGGCAATAGATGATAGAGGTATATCCAACAAAGATAACATCATCTGACTTTTCAGCATTTTTTTCTAAATTTTCCTTTGTGTTAAGTATTGTACACTTGCTGCCAAAGGACCTAAGAAAGCCAATGAACGACGACCTCTTGTTCAATAGCTCATAAGGGGTCTTTTCATGTGGCTTAACTATAAAAACTTTGTTCTGCATAGAGGCAATTTTAAATAAGCTAATATGGTTTGAGCAACCTCAATAAGTGTCTTATTTCTCCTCTCAGCAACATCAGTTTGTTAAGGAGTTCTAGGAGCACTATATTGTCTTGCAATATTTTTTGAGTTAAAGAATGAGTCAAGAACTTGATTATTAAACTTAGTTCCTTGATCACTTCTAATAATCTTAACATTGTGATCAATTTGATTTTCTATTTTAAGAATAAAAGACCTTAATAAAATACCCAAGTAAATCTAGTAAAATCATCAACAATCACAAGGTAGTATGATTTCCTTCTAATGCTCATTATACTTGTGGGACCAAATTGATCCATGTACAATAACTGTAATGGAGTGGTGATACAGTTAACTACTTTGGACTTTTGTGATGCTCTAGGTTGTTTTCCTTTTAGACGTGTAACATAGTTATCTTTGCAGAAAATTTCCTTTTTAGGGAAACCATGTACCAAGTTATTTATAACCAACTTATTCATGTTTTTAAAATTTACATGACACATTAGTTTATATCACAGAGTTGACTCATCACAATCAACTTTGGAAAGAAAGCATGATACTTCACCTAATGGGGTAGCATTTTTCATATCCAGCTTATACATATCCCCTTTCCTAGGAGATCTAGAAGCACCAATTCCTAAGGACTTGTCATCCCGGGTTTGAGGATAATGCACTCAAGTTTTGTGTAGAGCATTTGGTGCTTTTTGTCATAGAATTGAAAAACACTTAAAAGATTGTGTTTAAGTTGCTTTGAAAAAATTATTTTGTTGACACTTAAGTTATCGTTGGATACACATCCTCTACCAGAAATGTATCCTCTAGCCTCACCCCCAAATTGAACAAGACCTCCATCAAAATATTGAAATTGTTGAAAAAGAGATCTGTTCCCAATCATGTGTCTGGAACATCCACTATCTACAATCCACACATTGTCATTCTTGTCATGTGGATGTCCCTGCATATAAGGTGAAAAAAGTTATTTAATATTGGAAACCCAAACCTTATTGCTCTCAGGCTTTTCCAATGATGAGTATGTAATTAAACCAAAGTGTATGCATATGGATTCAATAGATGTTTGTGAAGAAGAGGTTTGGGCTGCAACATCTTGTTTGATCTTCCAATCCATCCCTTGGCTGATCAATGTAGATGAGCTTGATGAAGCTTGGGTAGTGTTGCATACTTACGAGGCTTCTTTCTTCTCGGAAGAAGTTTTCCTCAGCTTTTCTTCCAAAGTAGTCTTCTTTTCGAAAGATTTCAAAGGAACTTTTTGTTCTTTTAAATTTTCTTAGCCTTTTCTTCAGAAGCTATTTTCATTTTGAAAGAATGAGTTTCTTCCGAAAGTAACTTTACTTAG
Organism: Flaveria bidentis; assembly: GCA_018326385.1. NCBI lineage: Eukaryota > Viridiplantae > Streptophyta > Magnoliopsida > Asterales > Asteraceae > Flaveria > Flaveria bidentis. Next base: position 18,881 of record BJCM01208867.1, on the reverse strand, counting down.
GAAACAAGCTTTCCTTTCCTCATCACTTGGACTCCTTCCTTGACTCCTTCTTTCTTAACATTATTTGCATAATATGTGCTTGCAAGATTGTAGTAACAATCGTTAACCATGTGATTTTGTAGATCACACACTATGCATGCAATGTTAACCTTTATAGGATGTAAAGACTAATATTTCTTGTACTCCTTATCTTCATCAACAGTCTTTCATGTCAACTTCTAATCCTTTAGTAGGACATGAGTGCTAGTACTACACTCTTTTCCTAGGTCAGAGTTTCCAACAACCTGGAACCCAGCTGAAATGAACATGCCCTTTTTCTTTGGGTCTAGCTTCATCTTGGACTCGACCATTTTCTTGGCAGTTTTTTGGTTAGCCCTGTTTCTTTTGGATTTGGTGGTTAGGGGATGATCATCACCAGTGGAAATGGGTTGTATTACCTAATCCTTCCCTGTGATGGTCTTCATAGTTGCATCACTCTTCAACTCATAAGGTGGTGGGTCAACAATTGGAATCTCTTGCTCTTCACTTTCACATTTTGGTTGTCTGATATTCTCTTAAGAATATTGTGGAGCTATTTTATTGGTTCCAAACCCACTTTGTTTTGATAAAAAAGTTTTGAGTGGGAGGATGATGCAAGAATGGCTGTGAAGTTTTGGTTAGAGATCTCATGCTTCCTGGCTTATGCCTCAGCTGTGACTAGCTGGGCTTGATCCTCACTCAATTTGAAGATTAAATCTTTGATTTGAGCCCTATAGTTGGTATGTTCATATTTTAGAAAGGACATAGTTTTCTCTAACTCTTCAATTTTCAGTTTATAGTTGGATTCAGCCTTTTTAAAATCACTTTTAAGGATATCCAAAGTCTTAATATCATATTTAATTTCCATATTGTAGTCCTCATACATTTTAAGTTTAGAAATGCAAGCTCGAGTACAAGTGTATGAATACCTTGTTGTCATTAGTTCCAGCCATTAATGCTTAAGCAGGAGTCACATCCTACACCATGAAGCTCCAATCAACCACTTGAGCAACAACAACAACTGTGTGTTGTTTGGTTAACTTTCTAGTGGCATTAGGTGTGATAGGATTTGTGGATGCTTGAGTGGTTCCTGGATTGGATTTGAGAGCCTTGCATTTCCTGGTAAAGTGGCCTAGCTGGTTATAGTTGGAACACATGTCACTGGACTTGTCAAACCTGAATTTGTTGTTATATGGTTTTGGGAAAAATTGCCTTCCAGTTCTCTTAAATAATTTCTTTGTTCGGTAAGTTAGCAGAGCCATCTAATGGATAACGTTCATTTATTCCACATCATCTGTGCTGAAACTTTTTAGATCATCGAAACAAAAATGAGAGTCACTAGAATGCCTATGTTCTGAGACAAAGATACAACTGTTCTGGAAGGGACTTAATTGAGCCTGTTGAAACCTTAGAGTCTCAACAAAGGTGATATATGGCCCAGAAGAACGTGATGGTTGCTGGGAGTAAGTTAGGTATTATTGATGTTGGGGATCTTGAGCCTTCAACAACAACTAAAGCGTTGTTAGCAGAAAGTCTTGAGGGTCTTCTCACCTTATGGCCTCTCTCGTTTTCCATCTTTACACTGTATCCATCAAGGATGCCATATAATATATTCATAGTTAGAGAGTTTAAGTTCTCTATCCTGTTGATGGAGAAACAATAGAAAGTCCACTCATTTGGAAGTGCACTCATGAACTATCTTAAGAGATCTCTTATCTTAAGAGTCACTCCCACAGACTGAAGTGATGAAAATAAGATCCATATACCTGAAGTGTTGTTGGTTGAGGGTCTCTATAGCAATATAAGTAAAGTTTTCAAACAGTTGCTTAAGGGAACCTTTCTTGGAATCACTGGAGTTGGCGTACATCTGAGACAAAGCATCAAAAAGTTCTTTGGCTGACTGACAAAGCTCAAAACCCAACATGATGGAGTTGGGTATGGTAGTCATAAGAACAGTCATTGCTTTTCTATCAATCTCTAGTCATTTGTTGTCTTCATTAGAATAGTCTTCAATAGCCTTCTCTATCATAACACTATTTCCAGCCAGTACTGCAACTTTTGGCTTGTAAGGGGCATTGGTGATATACTTTCACATCATGCTGCCTTGATAGCTAATGAAGCCTTCAATACATATGCTCCAAGATCTAAAGTTCTCAGGGGTGATGATGGGTGCTTTAGACATCATCCCTATTTCACCTTCAGATGATTTTTGGCTGAGGGCCATTTGGATGGTAAGATGTCACAATCAAGAGCCTAAAAAGCTCTGATACCAATTGTAGGATCGGGTTTGGTCACTCAATACAAATGTAATCTCTCAAACTCACTAAGTTACACTCGGTTTGATGATGCAGAATCCCTTAAGAGTTGATAATAATATAGTAAGTAAACAAACACATGTAAGATTTTCAAGATACTTGTATATATTACTTCTCAAATCAAAGTATTACAAGACTCTTACAAGCATGTTAAATGAGTTAGAATAAGAAACTATATGTACTACTATCTACAACCAATTATACTTTGATACTAGCTAGAAACTTACATCTAAAGCAAATACTACATTGCTAAAGGTAAGGTATCATAGATTAAGTAATATCTAAGATTTAGTAGTCATGACATGTTGCAGGACCGTTTAAGGGATGGTCAGTTACAACAATACACACAATAAGGAGAGTGAGTTAGAACAGTTAACAGATCAAATGGGGAACTATTAACCAGTCACACTTTGATACTAAGAAACACAAGTAATAAAGAGATAGAACAAGAACAATAACAATAACACATGTGTTTGGTTTTAAGAATGTTGTATATTGCTCTCAAGTTCATTACAAGTGTTTACAAAGCATAAAAAGCATAAAGATACAAAAGGACCTGAGATACTTTATACTACATCCTACAACCGGCATACTTTGAAGGCTAGCTGGATACATAATCTAGACAACAACAAAATCAATGTAGAGTCAAAAGGCAGATTGCCTTTTGACTAGTGACTAGACATGCCATAGCTCACATCCTAATATATTACAAAAAAGATAAAAGTGCATAAAGTAGAAAGCAACAAACTTAAGACCTCAATGTATGATTTACAAAAAGCATGGACCTTTCACCAACTTGTGAAAGTTGGTGAGTCAATAGAGTTGTAGCGGAAAGGAGGTTCAACTTTATGGTAAAAGGTGCATCAGATAAAGCATGTACTCAAAAGTCTTTAGAAGAAATCTGTCTTCATGAGTTGGCTTTAGAAGACTTTGTCTTTAAAGCTTCGGAAAACTTTATATTTGGCTTCGAAAGATATTGGTCTTGGCTTCGAAAGATTTCACACTTAGAATATTTTCTAAGTCATAGTGTGAAACTTCCGAAGCACTCTACTTAGTACATCTGTGCATGCATGCAGGATAGACTTTGGATGTTTTGGATTGCATCAGCCGTATATGAAACCTTACAAACTCCCCCTAGGCTGATGCTACCAAAACATTAAAACACTTCAAATTTGACAGTCCTTATTATGATAATGGCCATGCCTTTCTTCATAAGATGGACAGGATCATGCAGACTTTCAAAGTGTCTTCTCATCTCAAAGAGAGTATGCAGAGGTAGATTGAGCATGTCTTGCCTTGTGTAGACATCTTTAATACCTTGATCTCTAATCACATGCCATCTTTGTGGATTAGTAGTGTAAGCCAGGATAGATTGGGTCCTCCTGATGCCAGAGGAGCTACTTAGATTGGAGTTGGTGGAGCTTCATCTTGTTGCACATCCTCAGGATGTTCTTACTCATCTTGAGGTTTGGAGATGGATGCTCGTTTCTTCTTCTTCATAGACTTTGGTTTAGAAGTCATCCTTTTTTCTCCTCTTTACACCTTTTAACTGAGAATACTGGCCTGTAACACCTTGTTGATCATCTTTGGCTATCTCAGTTGGGTTTTCCTCTCTCACAGGTTCAAATTGAGAGGGGAAAGAACCCTATTTTGGATTAGAAGACGAAGCTTATTGAGATTTAGCAGGAGTCTAGGTTGTGTTGTGTCAAAAGTTTCAACCTTTACCTCCATTTCTTAAGGGACCTGACTTGGTAGGGAGTGTAAGTCAACAAGTTCTCCTCTTTTGATGTTCTGCTTGATCACCCTAAGTGCTCATCCATAATGCATAGAGACATAGGGCCAAGTCTCCTTTCGGAGAATCCATATTGCTTCAAAAAGCTCATCATCGTCTACCTATCAGCGAACTGCTTTTGACTCTTGGATGATAGCTCTTGTTTTTGTAGCTTCTTCCCTCATCTTCCTCTTTGTTGCCTTTCTTTCTTTGAGTACTTCAAGATTTCTGCCTGATAGAAACATGTGGAACTCAGGTAGTTAATCATGTTGATTCTATCAGTTTCTTTGTCTACCTAAGGTTCTTGTGGAGCCATAGTCTCCTGTACATAGTTTTCTTGAACTGGTGAGAGAGTAGGAACATGTTTATAGAGCCTTTTTAGTCTCTTTTTTCCCTTAATCTAAAGAAGCAATCTTGCATCTTCTTTCTCCTTATTCTCTCTTGACAATTCCATATCAGCCAATTCATCTAGTTTTTCTAAGGGGAGGGGGATAATATCATTAATATTATATTTCCTCATCTATAAGTAAGCAATCCTAACTACCCTTAACTCATCATTTTGAGTTTTTGGTCTGGGCGTAGCCCTGATTATAGCTTCTATGAAGCCAGTAGACCCTACAAAGGAACTTTCTCCCCTTAGCTTCCTTTACCTCTTTCTCTCTCCTCCTCACTCTCCTCAGGAGTCATTTCATTTTCCCTTTGTCACTCACACACCTTTGAGGCTCAGGGTTGAGAGAGCTTTGGCCTTAATTGCTTGAAGTAGCATCCATGCTCTGGCCAGAGAGAGGTTGAGATACACCTTCACCAGTAGGTGTATTATTAAGGGAATGGATTTCTAAAGTAGTTGTAGGTGTGATAGGGCTCTCAGGTTTTATCACTGGCCCTTCAATCAAGGTGTTCCCTTTAAAGCTAATCTCAGGCTCTGCCTCAACATCCAGTTGACCAATGCCATTATCTGATTGCCTTTGTCTCCTACTGATGCCAAACTTTTTAGTAATCCCGTCTTGAATCCCTTAAGCCAACTTGTCAGCTTGTCTGGATTGGCTTGGGTTGACAATTGGGATGTTGATAAGGTCAAGACCATCATAGTAGTTCAAGGTCTGAAAGTTAAAGACCTCTTCCTGCCTTTGAACTCTTTGCAGAATAAGGGCTCTTCTAACAACATCATACATCCACCATATGATGTAGTTGGAAGTTCCTTGAGGTGAAGATGACACAATCCTTTGTATGCCTTCCTCAAAGAGACTCTGAATGAAAGAGTCTATAAAGTCCACATCAATGTGAACTTGAGTAAGTTGCCGAGTATGAACAACTTCAAGTGAGGATGGTGATTCCTTAGTGTCCATACTCCGTGAGGAACTTGCAGGTTCTGTGATTGTAATGACTTTCTCCCCCATTTTGGTAGCATCACCCTCTTGCATAGGTGAGCTAGGAGTTAGGTCACATCCATAGGTTTTTGTGTTCCTAGTTGAGCTCTTCTTAAGCTAGTTTCTCCTTATGATATGATATCTCAAGTTGCTGATCATTGACCCTATTGTGTAAGGTAGTCACCTGAGATTCCAAGTGACTAACCTTAGAGACTAAATATGTGCATGTTTTTTTTTTATAGTTTTTGCACTTTTAGTCTCAGATTCCCCTCTTATTCATCAGAAGATTCATTAGGGGATGAGATAATTGGACCAAAGTCCATAGTCTCACCACCAGCATGATGTTCTTGGTTGTTAGTTTTCCTCTGCTCATTGACTACTTTAGATGGAGTATCAGTGGGTTGAGTTGCCATTGTTAAGGTTATAAAAATGTAATCACTTGCAGAAGTGAGAGCTTCTTACATATGAACCTCTTGAATAGGGTCAGGGAGATCCACCTCAGTGGTAGGTAGATGATGTAGGCTAGACAAGGGAGAATCAGGAGCACTCATCTCTCTTTGATTAGGGAAGAGTAGAGAGACTCATGGTACTCACTAAATCCCAAGTCTTCATCATTATAGAAATCAAGGCTAGCGATTGGTTGGTTGAGATCTAAAGACAAGGGATGGTAACTTTCCCATTAAGGTTGTTCATTTGACTATTGAGACTCAGAGTGAAGGGTTAAGGCTTAAGGTTGTTGGGCAAATGAGCTCATCAGGCTGGGGATGAGGAACCTTAACACTGATTCTTGAAGAGATGGGAGTGGTTTGCTCCTCAAGAGAAGTGGGAGCTCTAGTGTCCATTTCTTCCTGTGTGGGTATTAGTATGCCGGTATGCATAGACTGAGTAGCTTGTGCAGGGGTTTGTTTGGATTTTCTATGGTAGGTAAGGGTGATTTGTGGCTGTTTTGGTGGTTGAGAGGTAAAAGGTGTGGGTTCAACACTAGCTTGTGTTACTAGGTTGTCACCTTGAGCAATAAGCTCTAACATTTTGGAGACAAGGGCTATTTCTACCCTAGTGAAGCCAACAAATGGCTTCTTCAAAATTTTAAAGATGATGGGCTTCATCTATCCCAATTTAAGAACATTACTTGTTTCCCTCAACTGTGAGCCCAGTTCACAGTTGAGAATGTGTTGAACATATTTAGGAAACATATAGTATTCTAAAGAGACCAAGTTAGCAAGAAAATTTGTATAAACAAACTGAGAGTACCTGAACTTGACCACTGAACCATCCCATGCACTATGAAGGAGAGGTCTTCAGGAATTTGGTCCAAGCCCCCATGCTTGTTGACCAAGCTATGGATGACCACATGAAGTAAGTACTTCCATTGGGAGGAGACCTTACCTTTACTGAAGGTCTTGACAGAGAAATCTGGTTCATAGCCTATCTGCTCAAAGGAGTGGTTTACAGCTTGTTTAAAGAAAGGACAATTCACCTTCCTCATCATCCGACTGAAGGTGGGTGTTGATGATGGCTGGAGTGATGAAGATTGTCCTCCCCTGCATTGTAGCAGATAGTGTCTTCTCCCCATCCATAATGACCTCTTGACAGGTCTTCCAAAAATCAAGCAGATGATCTTCATAAAGAACATGATCAATGGTAAGGGAGGTGGAGTAGTTGGACAAAGCCAATAATTAACAAACCTCTGAGAAATGAGGATCTTTCTTAGAGTGTGTTGGTCCATTTGATCGATTTCCAGTAAAGATGAGATATTGGATTGTTCAATTTCAAATGGAGACAATAGATAATGAAGATGAAGAAGATTAAAATCAACCACAAATGTATCAATAATAAGAACAATGATGATGATCAATACATAATAATAACAAAACACAATGATATTTTTGTGAATAGACTGCTTACAATACTCACTTGTAACAATGATAAACGATTAGGGTTTTGCAAGCTTAACCAACAATGAGAATGATCAAAACTATGTATATAAGTCTTAGTTTTGCAGACAGTTTCGCTGTCAGCGAAACTGTATTGCCGAAACTACAATTTCACCCGACAGAAACAACAGTTTCGCCATCGATGGACTACAAAATTAAACTAAATACATACAAAAGTAAACTAACATTAGACCTATTACAAAGTAATATAAACAATCTAGTCTAAGGTGAGTCTAACCTACACATGATCTTCAATACTCCCCTAGGTTGGATCTCACCGCCTTCAGTTCTCTTGATTTGTCGTGTCAGCTCCAGTCTCTCCTGCTGCATCTGATGTTTCTTCATTACCTCCTGCAGCTTCTTCAACGGGAGCTTCAGCGAATGATTCACCCTAGTCACCTTCTGCTTCATTAGCTCCTTCTGAATAAGCACTAGCTTGCTCAAATTGTCTAGATAAGTCCTTCACAGCCATGTCTAGATTATCCTGAGCTCTCAGTCTCTCCGCAAGTTCTTTCACCTCCACCCTCACTCCTCCGACTTTGTTAGAAACAGTCATAAATAGACTGGCTTCCTTTCGCGTCTCTTCCCTAGCCCTTGCTTTAATGTGATTTTCACAAAGAACTAGCATGTCTTCATCACAAAAACTGAATAACTCTACTGGATCAAACACTTGAACTCACCCCTATTCTTTACCCTGATCACCTCCTCCCCCGTATTGTTGTCGTAAAACCACTTCTCAAAGTTTTGTAATTGTTGGGGAGGGGATCTGCCAGTCTGACCCTGTTTACTATCTTTGGGGGTTTCACCCTTAGCACAATCTTTCCCTTACTTGTTTCCTAGTCCTTATCCTTCTTCTATCTTCTCCTCTCAGCTTTCATAAAGCTGAATGACAAAAATTTGTCATTCAATCCATTCTTTATCTCCTTCTCCAGTAATGAGTCTCTTTCACTTAGATTAGCATTTAGTAATGGCAAAGCTGCTAGCATTCTCAAATCATATATGGGTAAGGTCTTGAACGCCTTCCTCTTGTGCACGTAGGTTATTCCTCCCCCTCTCCTCTAAATCATAAACACTTGAGGCCGGGATTATAGCTCAAACTAATTATCCTCTTGTAAGCCTCCTTCTTGTTCAGCCCCGGCATGTCCTGGAATAGGAGTATTATCTCCATCGGCTCTTTTTCCCTCAAAAACCACTCCTCCTTAGACATCTCAAACATATCCCCTTCATTCGAGCCCTTTTTGGCCACATAAGTCAATGGTCTCTTGTCAACCTCATAGTATTCTGGTTCAGAGTCATAATCAATGAGTTGCTCGTCATCTTCTTTTTCATCAATTAGCCCCTTCTCAGCAGTCTTCTCCATATATTCAACAGATTTCTCTCTCACCACCTCTTCACCAACCAAGTCTTTCTCATAGTCAAAACTCATGTTCACAACGCCAGCTTCAAAAACCTGTTAAGCATTCTCCATATTTTCATTTTCTTGCCAAACCCCAGTGCCTCCTACTTCCTCACCTGTTGCACCAGATGTGCCCTCTCCTTCCCTGGAGGATGTACCCACATTTAAGAATGGGTATTTGGAAGTATCAGTTAAATCATCTAACTCAGGTTGAGTTTGTTGATTGGGCAGACCGGCAACAACTTTTATTTCATTCACTTCTTCAAAAAATCTCTTTATCAACTTACTTTGGTCCACCAACATCCTTTTCATTCCTTCAATCACCTCATCCTTTTGGCTTTCTCTCATCTCTTGATTAGTAAGTTTTGTTTTTATCATTCTTAGTTCCTTAGCAAGAGATGAAATTAGGTTTCTTATCACAACTTCATTCAAACTGGTTCTCTCTTCCCTTCGAGAAGAGTATGTGAAAGATTGGTGTCGTTGTTTAGTTCTTCTTTTTGTTTCTCCTGTATAAGCCTTAGTTTTTGATCTTTTTTCCTATTCAACCCTTGCCTCCTTATCCATCACATGAACATCATCCTCAAAATCGTAATCTTTTTCTTTCGCATATCTTTTTCTCTTCTTAATCTCATCAGCATGTTTCACTCTAGTCTCTCCGCCCTTTTGTTTTCAGATTCATCAACCCTCCTGATATAATTCCACCTTTCTGGTGGGTACATGTTCTTGCAGAGATGTGTAATCTTTCTGCTAAAATCGTGACGGATGGCGCAACAGTCTACGAAGATACGGATGTTTATTTGCACCAGTCTCTTTACCTCCCCGTGCCTTGGAATATTGAGGATAAGGTCATCAAAAATTATCTGTAGAAATCGAGGATAAAGCAACCATTTATCATTCTTTAGAGCCATTACGTTCTCTGCCATACACGCAAAAATCAGTTTGGCAATGTTTGCCTTTTCTCCCCTGTAGCATAACACCATTGCTTTTGCCCAGTCCGTATTAAGCCCACCCGATCCAACTTTACGATGATCTAAGCACATAATGAAGACATGAGTTATGTATCTCCATTCCTTGGAGAGGAAGGACTTCTTGACCTCCTTCCTAGTGCCAAAAGGTGGTCCGTAATATCCCATCAACCTGAACGCCTCAAACACCTCTAGATCTGTCAGAGTAACCTCCTCTCTAGTATCTTCGTCTAATCTTAGAACCCTCGAAACTATCTTTGTTGTAATGATCACCTTATTCTCCATGACTTTGGCTATAATCCTTTGTGTGTTGCCTCTAGTATCATACTCAGTTGCTCTCCAGAAATATCTAATGTGAAGATCATAAACAGTAGTAGAGTGAGATATGGTGTAAGAAGTAGGAGATCTCTGCAGCCATCGGATGCAATCTCTAAATCCAGCTGCTTTGGGGTGAGTATCATCCAATATAGCAGTTGTGTTGTTCCTCTCGTCAAATTTCAGATTCGCCATTTAATCTAAAAAACAGACGAAACGTGTGAGAATAGTATATTAAATAATAATATTAAAGATATGAAAATTTTGAAAAAGATAAAAATTACACAAAAACCAATATAAAATCGCTAGGCGAAAGTATAATTTCGCAGAAAGAAAGATTTAGTTTCCCTGGACAAAACTATAGTTTCAGAAGAAATTGGCTATAGTTTCACCAGCAATTAATTATAGTTTCGTCATCAATTATTAATTAGTTATTAGTTTCGGCAACACGTTGTAGTAGATTCGACTAGCCGAAATTATTTTCGACGTAGCGAAACTAAAGTTTGGTCAGCGAAACCGTTAAGTTCGCCTGGACAGCATAACTCTACAGTTTTGCTGATAAATACGAACTTTTGTTCAGTTTCACTAGACTATCCAGTACTTTCGCTGTAAGAACTGCGAAGGTACCAAAGAGTCCCAATCAAATAAACCACAATGTTGTTAGAAAAACCTAGATAAAAGTAAGGTCCTGAGTTCGAAACTCACTTGCGAACAAGAAACACGGATCAAATAGGAATCAAAACAATAGCAAATCGAAATCGCCAAAGTAGACAACGGATAAACCCTAGACCAACAGTTCAAATGATTGTGCGAAAATGAGGAATAAATTTTGCAAAATATGTTATATAGCACTTAGTTTCGCTAGGCGAAGATACAGTTTCGCCAGACGATACTCTGGATGAAACTAATTATGTCACTTTCGAATAAGCAGGCGAATCTATAGTTTCGCCATCCGATACTACAAGCGAAATTTTAAATTCGCAGAAAACCTAACCTAAAAAATAATAAAAAATAATATAAAAATTAAAAAAATAAAAGAAAAGAAAAAAAATAATTTTAAAGAAAAATAAAAATAACAAGGCAAAATAAAACAAATTAAAATAAAAATTTCTCCACAAAACCTCACCAATTATTCACGTATAATTTTTTTTAAACAAAATAAAACAAAACAAATAAAAGGATATGAATGAGAAGCTGAAAAGATCTTTCGGAGAGTCAAAGTTTGGTGGAATTGTTGATAGATTCATCATGTTAAGTCCATGACTTCTTCGTTTCAACAAGTGCACTATAGCTATTGTTATCATGTTTTGATTCTTTTAATGAAAACAAAGGATGACCCAGTCCCCATAGACATTTGCCAAAAATACTTTTCCTCTCCTCAAGATATATTGAACAAATGACACGCTCTGCTTGACTCCTCCTCTCATAAGCATTACAGGTCTTATTTCATAAGAAGCAAAGCCCATATAAACGTCAAACGATAAGAATTCCAGGTCTATACTTACATATAATAGAGGAGTTGATTAATTTGAGTTCTACAGATAAGAGCCTCAAGTCTATACTTACGTATAATAGAGAAGATAACCAAATACTGTCGATGAGAGCTCCAGGTCAGTACTATCCTATAATAGAGGAGATCATCACTCTAGGTCAATGTTCACACATAGTAAAGGAGATAAGCACCAAGAGGAATAGCAGAGATACAAAAAAGCATATAGCTCTTTAGATTGGGTGAAAGGTTTGACACAAAGTTACTTTAGATAAGAAAAAATCAAGACAAAGATGTTACGTTCTCAACCCATTTTGATCAAGGACTTGAATCTTTGTGAAGGCCAAAATATCGTGGGGATTATCAGGCTCATTCAGTTTCTTACTCTATTAATTAACCTACAAGTTTACTGTTTACTTCGCTTTCTAGCTGAACCTATCACACAAATGCCACACAATACTATCAACTTCCTTTACATCGTCTAGGCTCCTCATTTTATTTTGTAGAGAAAAACAAGAAGAACATTTAATATGTATTCTCCCCCGAAATTTCTACATTTAACAAGAAGCAAAATGTAGAATATTCTAACTAGACTATATGTCATTATATATATATATACATATATATATACATACATATATATATATATATATACATATATATATATATATATATATATTATAGAGATTATATGAAGAGGCAGATGCGATCCAGAAGAGCATGAAGAAGTCTGCAGACAGGCAGAGGATGATGAGCTTCTTGAAGCTGTATGGATTCTCCAGAAGGAGACTTGCCCCCATGTCTCTATCCACTATGGATGAGCATATCAGGGTGATCAAATAGAAGATAAAGAATGGAAAAATAATTCACTAACACTCCCCTCCAATTCAAGCTCCACTTGAAGTGGAGGTGAAGGTTGAACAATTTGAGACAACATAACTTGAACCTCCTACCGAATCTCAGCAAGCTTCATATTCTGATCCACAGCAGGGTCAAAACCATCTTCTTCTGAACCTGTGAGAGAGGAAGACGTAATTGAGAAAGACAATGAAGATCAATCAAGTGCTGCAAGCCAGTCTTCAAAGCCAAAGCCAAAGAAGAAGAAAGTTGCATCCTTTCCTGAACCTCGGGATGAGTCAGAACATCCTAAGGATGTGGAGCCAGAGGATGCTACATCAACTCCTATTCAAACATCTCCTCTAGCATCAGGAAGACCCCTTTGGTCCTGGACATACACCATAAATCCAGAAAGATGGCATGTCACTAGAGAACAAGACATTGAAGACATCTACACTTGGCAAGACATATTCAATCAGCCTTTACATGATCTCTTTTGATATGAGGAGACACTTTGACAGTCTGAGGGATCCAGATCATCTCATGAAGAAAGGAATGGTCATTATTTTGATGAGGACAGTCAATATCTGAAGTCTACTAGTGTGTTGGTAGCATCAGCCTGAGTGGAGTTTGTAGAGATTATATGAAGAGGCTGATGCAATCCAAACACCCACAGTCTTTCCTGCATGCGGCACAAGTACATTAAAGAAGAATGATTCAGAAGTTTCACACATGCAACAAAAATATTCTAAGTGTGAAATCTTCCGAAGCCAATTATGAATTCTTCGGAAGCTTCAGAGACAAAGACTTCCAAAGCCAACACTTGAAGACAGATTTCTTCCTAAGAATTTTAACAACATGCTTTATCTGATGTACTTTTCCATAAAGTTGGACCCCTTTCCGCTTCAACTCTGTAAAGTCACCAACTTACATGAGTTGGTTAAAAGGTCCATTCTTTAGGTAACTGTACATTGAGGTCTTGAGTCTGTAACTTTCTTCTTCATGTACTTTATCCTTTATTTAGTATATTAGGATGTGAGCTATGGTGTGTCATAGTCACAAGTCAAAAGGCAACCTACCTTTTGACTCTATAATTGATTTTGTTTTGTGTCTAGTCAATTGTATCTAGCTGGCCTTCAAAGTATGGCCGGCTGTAGGATGTAGTATATGTATCTCAAGTACTTGTAACTTTCCATTATGCTTTTTAACACTTGTAATAGAACTTTAGAAAGCAATATACTTCAATCTTGAAAACCATCTCCTTATGTATCTTGTTCTCTTGTTTTGTCTCTTACTTACTTATGTTCTTTGTATCATCTTTTATGGTTAATCCATTCTTACTATTTGATTAAGTTAAGTTACTCTCCTCTTTGGGTTGTTGTGTTATAAGTGACCACCCTTCACCGGTCCTGCATTTGGTATCAGAGCATTCCAGGCTCTTGATATAAGATCTTATATCTTTAAATCTCACTTACACACAAATACTTAAACTTTTCAAATGGTAGCCATTTCCAAAACTGATATGGAAACTGGAACCATGAAAAAATCCCCACTGATCAATCTTGATGACTTTGACACCTGGTGTCAAAGAATGGAAGGTTTCATCAAGTCTCTAGATTCAAGAATATGGGAATCTGTTGAGAATGGACCTTACATACCAAGCATCTCTTTTGCTACTGGTGGTGGTATGATCCCCAAGGTTGTGGCTGACTACTCTAATGAACATAGGAAGAGAGTAGAGATTGACCAGAAAGCCATGACAACCCTTCAGACTGCTCTTCCTAACTCTGTGTACAGAGGTTTCAAGAAATGCAAAACAACTAAGCATCTGTGGGATGCATTAAAATTGATATATGAGGGTTCCTCTAAAGTAAAGGAGAACAAGAAGGATCTCCTGAAGCAGCAGTTTGAAAACTTCACCTTCAAAACAGGTGGATACCCTAGTGGATGGAGGAGTTGCTCTTGAGAACAGGGACATTGTAAGGAAGTTCATGTCCTCACTTCCTAGGCAATGGACACAATACTGTGTGGTTATCAAGAGGATTGAGAACCTGAAAACTCTCACTCTGACAATGTTATATGGGATTCTCAGTGGCTACCAAATGGAGATGAACATGCAAGGTTCGTCTTAAAACTCCAATAATCAAATGGGTTCAACCCTTCATGTGGTTGAAACGGATAGCATAGTACCCCAACATTATCTCATAAGCTATGCTGAAAACTCACCAAAGGGTCCTTTCATCACCTTCCCGGAGACACCAAGGGAGAACTACAGTCAAGGAAGCCCATTCCAAGAGACAAGTTCTTCTCATGCCTTTGTGTCTTCTGATGAAAGTTATGGCAGCTTTCTTTTCACCCTTAAAGACCTAGACTATATCCATCCAGATGATCTGGAGTACATGGAGATAGTCCAGCAGATGGCTCTTCTCACTCATAGAGCCAAGAAGTTCTACAAGCAGACTGGAAGGAAGTTTCCAAGCAGTGCAGCCAGTGGAAAGTTTGGGCTAGACAAAAGCAATGTCAAGTGTTACAACTGTAACTTGATGGGCCACTTTTCCAGGGAGTTTAAGGCACCAAGAACAAATGGTGGCCAACCACAATCTGGATCAATTTACTCTGATAAAACTACCTAGAATGACAAGCAAAAACAACAAACTATTGTTGCTGTTGAAGAATATGGCTTTGACTAGAGCTTTCAGGTGGAAGATGCTTCTCCAAACCAAGCACTAATGGCAGATCATGATGAAGCCAAGGTATTGGAACATCTCTATACCTCTGAATGCATTGCTAAAGTTAATAGATAGAGGTCCTACAACTTAGAAATGAGATCTAATATTGAGTCCTTGAACATCTTAAACGCTGATTTTAGAAAGTCTAAAAAATGATTATAAACTGAAGATAAAGGACTTAGAGAAAACTATTTCATTTCTAAAACATGAGCATACAAATTTTAGGACTCAGATCAAGGATCTCATACCTAAGCTGACTCAGTGCCAGGCTGAGCTCGTGATCAGCAATGCCAGGGCAGAAAAGTGTGTTCTTGAAGAAGAGACCTTCAAGAACATGATATCCTCATCCTGCATAACAAGGTTTGTTATCAAAACAAGTAGGGACTGGGATCTAATGAGATAGCTCCTCCACACACAATTTTGTTTGTAAGATCACCTAGGTGTGGAAATTGTGAAGATGAGCTTCCTCTCATAGATCCTTTGAGTGAAGAGGATGATGAAGTGATAGTGAAGAAATCCTCTGAGAAGAGAAAAGAGGAGGATTCTAAGAAGGGCCACTATCCTTCAAAGGAGAAGAAGACTTTGATGACCAAGTCAATGAGAAAGAACTTGATCAGAAAGAGCAAAAGAAAAGCTAGGAAGGCTCAAGAGATCAAGGCTACTTTTAACTCTAAGTAGAAACAAGTTTTTATCTCTGCAGGGTTTGAAGTAGTAAAGACTAAAGACATCAACCTAAACTCTTCTACTAAGAGTTATGGTTCATGTTCAAATCATCTCAGTACCAAGAAGAATAATGATATGTTATGTACCACTGCTACACAGCCTTGATCATCCAACTATAAGAATAGTCCTCAGCCCAAAAAGACTGTCTCAGCATCTGTAAAGATGAGGGTGGAGAAGGGATGTGACCAAAGTCAGTCTTGTTCTCAGAGGTTTTCCGTTTCTTAACCCTATCTAGCTACTTCACCTTCCTAACCATTGATCCTACTCTTTATGAGGATCAACTGCTAGAATTCTGGAAGACCTGCTAAGAGGTCGTAATGGACGGGGAGTAGGCACTATCTGCCACAGTGCAGGGGAGACCAATCTTCATCACTCTGGCTATCATCAATATGCATCTTCAGCTGGATGATGAAGAAGGCGAGGTGTTCTTTCCCAAGGAAGCTGTTAACCAGTCCTTCGCGCAAATGGGCTATGAGGGAGACTACTATGTCAAGACCTTCATGAAAGGGAAGGTCTCATCCCAATGGAAATTGCTGCTCCATGTGGTTATCCACAGCTAATCAAACAAGCATGGTGGATGGGACCAGATTCTTGAGGATCTCTCCTTCATTGTCCATGGGATGGTTCATGGGGCCATCCTCAGGTATTCTCAGTTTGTTTATACTAATCTGCTTGCAAACTTGGACTCCTTAGAGTAGTACATGTTCCCAAGATATGTTCAATACATTCTTAACTATGAACTGGGCTCACAGTTAAAGGGAACAGGTAATATTCTTAAACTGGGACAGATGAAGCCTGACATCTTTAAAATACTGAGAAAGCCCATTGTTGGCTTCTCTGGGGTAGAAACAACCCTTGTCCCAAAAATGTTAGAGCTCATTACTCAAGGTGACAACCTAGCAGCACCAACTAGTGTTGAACCCACACCTTCTACTTCCCAACCACCTCAACAGCCACAAATCACACTCACCTACCAAAAAAAACACAAACGAACCCCTATACATACTATTCAGTCTGTGCAGGTCCCCATATACTTACCCACATAGGAAGAAGTGGACACTGAAGCTCCCACTTCTCCTAGGGAGCAAATCACTCCCATTCATTCAATAATTAGTGTTGAGGTTCCTCATGCTTAGCCTGATGAGCACATAAGCCTAAATGCCTTAAGCCATCACTCTGAGTCTCAACACTCAAGTGATAAAACTTTAGGGGATAATTACCATCCCCAGCTCTAGATTTAAACCAACCAATCCCAAACCTTGACTTCTATACTGATGAAGATTTAGGTTTCAGTGAGTACCATGATTCTCTCTTCTTTTCCCCTACTTAAAGAGAGATGAGTGCTTCTGAGTCTCCTACTTCTATCCCACATTAGTCACCTACTATTAAGGTGGACACTTCTGAACCTGTTCAGGATGTCCATATGGAAGAGGCTCTCACTTTTGTATGTGATTACATCATTAAGACCTCAACCATGGCAACTCAGCACTGACACCTCAACTGAGGCTGCTAGTGAGCAGAGGAAATCCAGCAGCCAACAACCTGAAGCTGGTGATGAGAGAGATGACTCTGCTCCAATCATCTCATCCCCTAATGATTATTCTGATGAAGATGAGGGGTATCTAAGAATAAAGATTTCAAACTGTCTAAAACATGCACCTATTTAGTCTTCAAGGTTAGTCATCTTGAATCTCAAGTGACTACCTTGCGGAACAGGGTCAATGATCAACAACATGAGATTTCTTATCTCAAGGAAAAACTAACTGGGAGACCTTTAAGAGGAGCTCAACCAGGAACACAAGAACCTGTGAGTGTGATTGACCTAATTCCTAGCTCACCTATGCAAGTGGGTGATGCTACCAAAAAGGGGGAGAAAGTCATTAAAATCACAGAACCTAGGAGTTCTTCAGAGAGTGTGGACATTGAGGACTCACCATCCTCACTTGCAATTGTGCACACTCAGCAACTTCCTCAAGTTCACATTGATGTGGTCTGTGTAGAATCCTACATACAGAGTCTATTTAAGGAAGAAATACCAAGGGCTAGGTCATCTCCACAAACTTCAAATCATAACATTGGATGGAGGTATGATAGCAACAGAAGATCCCTTATCATTCTTAGGGTTCAAGGGCAGCAAGTGATCTTCAAGCTTCAGACCTTAAACTTCTATAAAGGCCTGGATCTAGTCAACATGCCACTTGTCAATCAAAGCCAATCAAGACAAGCTGACAGGCTGGCTCAAGGAATTCGAGACAGGATCACTTTAGTGTTTAGCTTCAGAAGAAGACTAAGGCAATCAGGCAATGCCATCGGTCAACTAGATGTTGAGGCAGATACTAAGATTAGTTTCATAGGGTAAACCTTGACTGAAGGCCAAGTGGCAGAACTTGAGAGCCTTGTCCCATCAACATCAACTGCTTCAGAGATCCATAACCTTTTTGCGACACCTACTAGTGAAGGTGCTTCTCAACTTCTCTCTTGCCAGAGCTCAGAATCTACATCAAGCAATGAAGGCCAAAGCTCTCTCCACCCTGAGTCACAAAGGTGTGTGAGTGACAAAAGGAAAAGAAAGATGACATATGAGGAGATTAAGGAGGAGGAGAGAGAGAGGAAAAGGAAGTTGAGGGGAGAAGGTTCCTCTTCTGGGTCTGCAAGGCTCATGGAAAGTGCAATCAGGGTTTCCCCCAGACCAAACACTCAGGATGATAAGTTGAGGTCAATCAGGATCAACTACTTGCAAACTAGGAACTATGACATTGACAATGTCATTTCTCTCCCCTTAGAGGAACTAAATGAACTGGTTGACATGGAAAGGTCAAAGGAGAAGAAAGAGGCAGAAGATGTTAAGCTACTAGTTAAAATGAAACAAGACAGAAGAAAGAACCCAATTCAAGAAAGTCCTGCACATGAGGATGTGGTTCAACAAGAACCTCAGGTAGATAAAGAAGAAGACAGGATCAAGATGATCAACTACCTGAGTGCCATAGGCCTCTATCAGGCAGAAGCACTTCTTCCCTTATCC